>NQII01013431.1:1835-20161 GCA_002778355.1 Clitarchus hookeri
TGGCGGCGTCGGTCTAGGGATTCGAATATGGCCGCCATCGAATGTTCTAGAAAAAATAATTTTTTGGAACTTTTGAGATTTTTTTGGAACTTTTGAAAAGTTGAGACTTTTCAAAAGTTGAACTTTTGAAATGTTGATACTTTTCATAAGTTCATTTGAAAAAACTAATTTTTAAAAATTATTTTATGAAAAAATAATTTTAAAAAAAAATTTATTTTTTCAATAAATTTTTTGCAATTTTGCAAATTTTTTGCAAATTTTTGCACTGGCTGCCAAGATGGCCGCCGTTGGCACTTGCTGCCAAGATGGCCGCCGGCGAAGTGGAATGCAAACGCATGAAGTTTGTCATTTCCTTACCAAGCTTCTCAAGGTCACCTCCCGCCTCCCCGCAAGCACGCGGTGTTCGAAGCCTCCATTTCACACTACTTATCGCCACTTGAAATATAAAATTTTTTATCATATCTTGGGGGAAATTCAACCGGTTCTTACCTAATTTGGCAGTCAAATAATACGACAGTAGGTCATGTAAACTTACATGTTTTATTAGGTCGGAAAACTATTTTTGAAATGGCGGCCATAGTAATATTTTAGATTACTATGTTCTATCTACGAAACAATTTAACCAATTTAAACTCAACTTTTAAATTAGCATTATTTTTTACGACCATCAAATGTATCTACCAACACACTCATTTGTTTACCATTTTGTAATAAAGTGTCACATGAATAAATCATGTTTAGTCAATCATAGGAAAACAATAAACCGATTTGTATACAAATTTGGCGAACAAGTATTACTACAGCACTCAATGTAAACTGACTGGTTTAAAGTGGGCCAGACACATATTTTTAAAATGGCGGTTTTATAAATATTTTAGTTTAGAATTTTATATCTACGAATCCAAACAACTAGTTACAACTTAAATTTGCATGATGGTAGTATCTTATACAACAATCAAATGTGCTTACACAAAGCAACCGAGCATTTTTCATCCACCATTCTGTAAAATAATGCCACATAAATAAATAAAATTTAGTAATATCTAGGGAATTAATAAATCGATACCTATATAATCTGGCAACAAGAAGTTTTACTGCAGGTCATGCAAACGGACATGTTTTAAGTGGGTTTGGCACTTATTTCAAAAATGACTGCCATATATTTGTTTTAATTTAGCGTACTATATCAACGAAACAACGAAAACAATTTCAACTTAACTTAATGTGCTACAATATCAGTTGCAACAATTAAATGTGTCAACACAGGGTATATTTTGGCCACTATTGGTAGATACTGTCACATGAATAGACAAAGTTTTGTTATGTCTCGGAAACAATAAACCGATTCCCAATTAATTTGACAAATATGTAGTACTTTATTATGCCATGGGAATTGTTATGCTATGTTTGAAGAGGGCCAGATAATTATTTTACAAATAGCCGCCATATCAATATTTTAACATAGTTTGTTATATCTTCGAATGAAAGCCGCCAATTTCTACTCATTTAACTTTGTATGCAATTTTGGAAGATAGCACGACATGAAAAATAATTTTTTTATACGCCTTATCTCGAGAAACAATTAACTGATACCCACCAGCTTCAGGCGTCAAGTTGTACTTACTTTTGTTGTCCATATAAATTTATAAGACTTACGGTGGAAGTCACATTCTTTTAAAATAACAACCAGGTAAATACTTTAGGTTGCTATGCCATATGTCCCAATTAATTTCAACAAAACTTAATATGGAGCAATGTTTAAGACAAACAAACCTAAGGAGTTTTTTTTTCATTAATGATGATAGTAGAACAAGAGAAAATTAAACTTTTATGCCATATGACGGGGGCCAATCGACCGATTCCCGTCGGATTTTGCACACAAGTAGGGTTACAGTAGGCCATATAAACTTACAAGTTTTAAATGTACCTGGTATTATAACCAATATGCCTGGAATATACAGTAATTAGATANAGGCCATATAAACTTACAAGTTTTAAATGTACCTGGTATTATAACCAATATGCCTGGAATATACAGTAATTAGATACAATTTATATAAAAAAATTAATATTTTAACCAATTTCACGTAAAACTTGTAATTTTAGAGTATCCATTAGGATCATAAAATTTTCTTACAGAGATTCTGTTTTCACTGCCTTTTTTNAGGCCATATAAACTTACAAGTTTTAAATGTACCTGGTATTATAACCAATATGCCTGGAATATACAGTAATTAGATTCAATTTATATAAAAAAATTTATATTTTAACCAATTTCACATAAAACTTGTAATTTTAGAGTATCCATTAGGATCATAAAATTTTCTTACAGAGATTCTGTTTTCACTGCCTTTTTTAAAGTTAGTGCCAGTTGATAAAATTTAAATTTTATAACACATATCGGGAACCAATTAACAAATTGTAACAAAATTTTTAAAATAAGTAGTACTATCACATAAAACTATGAAAAATTATGTAATTTTAGTAAGTAAGATGTGTTTCTAAATATTAGCAATACAAATTGTATAGATATATTTGTCATGTCTAGTAAGTAATTTGAAAAATATTCAACCATAATATGTATGCTGACAGTACCAATTAGATTAATAAAATATGCCTTTACAGAGCCTAGACTTAAGCATTTTTATACAACAGTGCCAACAGAGAAAATTGATCTCTTATGCCATATCCCTAGAAACAGTCAACCTATTTAAACCACATTTTGCACACAATTAGTGCTACAGTGAGCAGTGTTATCTTATGCGATTTAAGAGACTCACGCAATTGTTTTTAAAATTATATTCCTGTAAATATTTAGGGTTGGTAAACGAAGTCTACCATAACTTTAGACAGATTAAACATAAATTTGATGCTCCAAATTCTACATTCACAATGCAGTGGGTTGCATGTTATCTTATGATACAAGGTAGTAGTAGAAAATTGGGAAGTTTGGGGCAATGGGTCCTAGGACCGGAGTGCCGGAGCTGTTCATGCTCTGTAATTCCGGTTGTCCAGCGGCCACCTTGTATGCCATGTTAGATGTTGGTAACCTTGACCTTTGACCTTGAAAACACAAAAAAAAATAATTTTTTCAAAGTTTACGAAGAAATTTATAAAAATTTATTATAAATAACATAAAAAATATTTTTTTAAAATATAACAATTTATATTAGGAATTATTATATAAACACTTAACATTAAACTTAATAATATTATAAATAAAAAATTAATTATTAAAACTTACTCTTTCGGAGGTAACCTCAGCACCATGTCCAGCAGACGACTGATCTTCCTCCAATAAATCACATTGCCTTAACATTTTCCTCCTCACCCCCTCATTAATAGTCATTGTATTGTACGCAGCCATATTGGTTTTCATTTGTCATTTGTTTATAAATTGCTGCAAGCCATCATATTGGATTTCATTTTTTTACTTTTACATCACCTAAGTGGTGCTAGTGTATTAATAATCGGTATCGCCAATAGGGGAGCTGCTGATTTACTCACCAGGTGGGAGCCATATTTGTTTATGTTTTTAAATATATATATATATATGGTGCTTTTTGCATTCTTCATAATGCCAATTTAATACACAGGGTCCCAAGTCAGATCTGAATGTCAACTATCTCGGTTACGTCAGCCAGCTTAGCAGCCGTATTCAAACCAGGTGACCTTGACCTTTGACCTGACTCCCATGACATTTTACTTGAAACCAAAGAAATCGCATAATTTGAACATTCCAAAACATTCTAAAAAATCCTTTAAAATATTTTTGAAAGTGTTTTTATTTTTGTATTAAATTTTTTTTTTTAAATTTGTATAAATATTAATTTAAAAACTCACATTTATGGAGGTTTCCTCATCACCACAACCAGCAGAAGACTGACCCTCGTCAATGTTTCTCATTGGTAAATTAGTCGGTTCCCCTCCTCTCCCACCTCCGATATTTCTCATAGGTTGATTACTTGTGTTCGCTTCACCCCCAACAGTATTTTTATTGTTTAATTACTCATGCGCATTCAATCCGCCACCTAGGCTCATTCAATCGAATGCACTCCACCCACCATTTAATTTTTTTCGTTGGTCATTTGTTTATTTTTCATCGTCTAGATGATGCTTGTGTATTAATTATCGATTTCGTCATCAGAGCAGCTGTCGATCTAGCCACCAAGTAGGTTATTGCCAAACTTGACATTGACCCCAATGATATTGAACTGGAAAATAAAAAAAAATCACAGTCCATACAATTGCCCATTACTAGCTGGTCACAATAAGGGGCCATACTGACTAACCATACTAGCCAATGACTGACTCCACCCAAGATTTACTTCTCCCAAGACTGGTTCCTGGCGAGACTGACTGAGCACAAGACTAGGACCTGACGAGACCAGTTCCTGAAAAACTGGCTAAACCAACCGACAAGACCAACCTGCCATACCATCCACCTACACAAACGATGATGGACAATCTCGAAAAAAAGTCTCTTATAAGAGTATCGTAGCTAACCTCTTCGCTCGAAATGTTTGCAAAATTTTCGCAAAACATTTATACCACAGCTGACTATACCAAAAGTCGTACTATCTTACCAAGCCAACTGACCAGGCCAGCCAACTTGTTGCGAAACATTCTTCAAAAAAATTTCCTCATTTCATTCGTTCGCATTATAGAACTCATCCATTTTAAACGACCAGAGTAAGTCATAATACTTCAGATCAAACTATAGCCTTCCTCCGGCACACACTCCCATACATTTTATGTAAAACAGACTCTCGCAGTCAATTTATTACAGCACGGAATTAATAAGTCTTTCAGAGAAGCAGATAGTACTGTATAACAAATTAAACACATAAATATGTAAATATAAATTTTATATATTTATTTATTATATGCATTTTACCTTTATAATTGTTTTCTCAGATGTTTGCAGATCATGGATAGTAGCCAACAACCTCATATTGTATAGCCCTAATCCTTCAGTTCATCGACGATTGAAGATACCTCAACAATGCATGAGAGATTCACACATTTTTGCAGGTTAAACAAATATCTGATTATATGAACAAGTTTAGTCGGGTCTTTGGAAAATATGTAATGAGCGTTCTTAATGCCTTCTGCATTCTTCACGCCACTTGTCGAAGGTAACTCATTGGTTAAATGTGTGGAAACGTCGAGACAATCATAATCCTTATCAGCAGATACTTCATCAATACTGCTGCAATAGTCATTATCATCAATGCTGTTTTCATGATTGTCTTTACCTCCTTTTTCATCCTCAATATAAAGTTTATTTTTCTTTGTAGGAAGCACATGGTAATAATCAGTATTTTAGAACCGACGACCGTTTATTTTGAAGTTCATCGATTCATGCAAATGTCTTGAAAGTGTACATTACGCACATACCGACTCCACCACCCCTCGTCGATCTTCCACTCCGCCATTAGAATTAACTGTCTCATAATCGTCTGCGGAATCAGTACCTATCGATGCAGCAGGGTGTATTGACATCACTTACTGGCTCTCAAAAGGCGAATCCTTGTATATCTTGTTGAGGTTTTTCAATGTATCACCTTGCATGAACAGCATGTGCCCATTGTCGTAATGCTTCATCATGCTATTTCCCTCGTCATCTGCGAACATTATATGTTATCTATTAACAGGAGGTAACGAAGTCAATGCATGTTGTCTCAAGCCAAACTTAGGTGCGTCACCTATACACATACCAGTGTGTCTCTTTAAATTATCGCTTCTACCAAATGTTGCGCCTCACATATCGCATTTTAGTATTCTGATGTTAAGTTTCTTTGAACATTCTCTCTTTTCAGGGTGTCGTTTATTATAACTTTTAATGAATATCTTGGTGCACAGTAACAACATTGTTTTCCATGTAATTGTTGAGCAATCGATGGAGGTTTGTATGCAGTCGTACACGACATACGCGATTGCACATAGGCAATTGTTTGCATCGTATTCAAGCATATGTGAATAAAAACACTCGCACTACTACTTCCCAATGCTGACACCTTAGTGCTGACTGCTCAGTGCTGACTCCTGATTGCTTACTCCTGAGTGCTGACTCCTCAGTGTTAACTCTTAAGAGTTGACTCCTCAGAGCTGACCCCTCGTTGAGGAGAATGCGGAGTTTATTGCGGAGCACGCAGAGCTGATTGCAGAGCTGATTGTGGAGCATTTGGTGCTTTTTATGGCGTGTGCAGTGTACTCTTCGCACAAATGGTTCTCTCATGTGGCTGAGCATTTCGAGTCGGAGGTGAAAACTCTATCGCAGAATCGGCACTAAGGACAATAATGTGGTGATGAGGCAGGTCGCGGATCAATGATGGTTGACGTCAACGTCAGGCCTTCGAATTCGTAATTTATCTTCGTGGTACGATGAGAGAGTGCTTCCAAATCGTTGTTCACCTCACTGTGTCAGAATAAATATATATATTTTTATATAAAAGGGACTATTTTACACTAAAGTTTGTGCCCACAGAAGGCCCTCTACACAAACATTTCTTAAAATGTAAAAATAAGGAAGCACTGAGAGAAAACCTGACGCATGACGAGTACAGGGGATAGGAATTGCGCTGTACTCACACCCTGAGAAATACCCCCGGGGAAGTCCCGATATATAAGGATACACAGGGATGAACCGAAGCGAGAGAAACACAGGGAAAGTCCCGAAAATTAGCTGATATAAGCCATCTACGAAGGAATCAAGGGAACCCCCGCCGAGATTAGTGCCAACCCAGCTCCCAGGAACCCCCGGGACGCTTGCCGCACCACTACCTCCACCCTAGTTTGAGCCAGCGAGCCGCTGACGATATACGAAATCCTATACAAAAAAAAACGCGCGAGAGACACCAGGGAAGTTCCTATTTTTCTCGACACAATCTGCTGACAGCCAATTTGAATATATCGAGAGACGGGTTAAATTTGGGAGCAGCGAAGAAATGTTGTCAGTTGTCGGCAGATCGTCAGTGGTGGTCAGTCAGTCGTGATCTGTCGTGGACGAGGAGTTGTTCGGCAGCTGCGATGCGAGACAGAGAAGGCAGTTAGGCGAGAGGCAGTCGTACCAACAGGCCGGATTTCGGGCCCGGCCCAGGCAGTAATGTGCAATCCGTTGTTGGCAGTCAGTTGTTCAACCGAGACGGGAGTTGTTCGACGGTACAGCTGCGAGATGAGATAGATGCAACCGAAACGGGAGAAACCAGCCGTGTGACGAGAAAAGTGCCGAGAATATGAGTAAATTCCCGGAAACGAGTGGTAGCCCGTGTCCGAGTGGCGCCATTCTCCGAGAAGGCATAGTAATGTGCCATATGGCGACGAGGCGAGCAGTCAGTCAGTGAGTCAATAGTAACATCACCAAGGAGAGAACACAGGAACAGCCGAAAATTCATGTGTAAATTCCCGAGACAAACGCAGTAAAAGTATCGAGAACTTATGAGTTCATTTCCGAAAACATAGTGGCAGTTTTCCGCGGTCAGGAATGCAGAAACGCGATAGCCGGAAGCAGGACGAGCAAGAACGCCAGCCGGGATCGCAGGGAAAGTAAAAGTCATGGGAAACCCAAATCCTGGTCTTCAGAGAGACTGTCAAAGCCGCAGGAAAAAGACAAACTTAGTACAGCACGCCAATGAGAGCCAGTCCAAGGGCCTGAAAGAGGGCCACCCAACTCACCATGCCTCAGCTACCGACGAAGACAACTCACCAAAAGCTGCAGTCACAGATAAGTAGAGAGATGTCTCCCTTCAACAACCTTCCCCGACGCATAGTATTCAGCTTACCAGCCCTTCAGGCAAACGACTTGCATGGGGCTCAATCTCGCCAGGGTGTGTAAATAACTATGTGACCTTCTGATCAATAAAATTCTGGTGTGTTATATAACGGAAAATACGATTATTTGTTTACCCCTAAAGAAACAACCTCAGGTGTCATTAGTCTGCACCTAAATAATTTAACTACATAAACTATTGGCCACCAACCTGTATAACTCAGGTGGCCTAGTAGCGACAAACTCACATACTCATTCTCTCCGGAAAGAAAAAACACAGAGATACTTCCAAAACAATATGTTCTTTCAATATGCTTGTAAGCATATTTATATAAAAAAATAGAAATTTTAAATAATTTTATTTTTTTAGAAATATATTAACATAATCATTTATTTGTATGGTGGGTGGAATCGCAGGTTGGTCTTATCATTTGGTCTAGCTAGTTTTGCAGGAACTTATCTCGTCAGGAGCTGGTCTTGTGCTCAGTCAGTCCCGCCAGGAACCAGTCTTGGGTAGAGTTAGTCTTGGGTGGAGTCAGTCGTTGGCTAGTATGGTTAGTCGCTATGGCCCCCTGTTGTGACCAGCTAGAAATGGACAATTGTGTAGACTGTGATTTTTCTCGCTTTTTCTAGTTCAATGTCATTGAGTTCAAGGTCAAGGTCAGAAAAATCGAACCTGGTGGCTAAATTGACTGCTTCTCTGGCGACGAAATCAATATTTAATACATTAGCATTACCTAGGTGATCAAAAAGTAAACACATGATCAACAAAAAAATTAATATGGGGGATAAACTGCATTTGAGTGTGCATTTTAGAGAATGAGCTAGATGAGGGGGTATGGGAGGGGAATGCTGATGCAATGAAAATATTGGTGGCGGATTGAAAGAGCGTGAGTAATCAACCAATAGAAACACTTTTGGGGAGATCAAGCGAACACGAGTAATTAACCAATTAGAAACATGGGTGGAGGGTGTGGAGGGGAACCGAATAATTTACCAATGAAAAACATTCGTGAGTGTCAGTCGTCTGCTGGATTTGGTGCTGAGGGAACCTCCATAAATATAAGTTTTTAATAAACTTTTATATAAATTTTTATATTTTATAAAGGTTTTAAAAATATTTATAAGGTATTTTTTTAATGTCTGGGAATTTTTCGATTTATTTGCGATTTCTTGGGTTTACAGTCAAAATTCACCGGGGTCAAGGTCAAAGGTAAAGGTCACCTGCATCCAATATGGCTGATAATTGGGCTGATGTAACCAAGATAGCTAACTGTCAAAACTGACTTCGGACCCTGTATATTGATTTGGCATTATGGAGGATGCCGATATATTTAAAAAATGTAAACATAGTGACTAAATCGACAGCTCGCCCAGTTGCGATACCGATTATTAATACACTAGCGCCACCTACGTGATGTAAAATTAAACATATTAAATCCAATATGGCGGCTTGCAGCAATGTATAAACAAATGGCAAACGAAAATCCATGATGGCTGCATATGATAGGATGAGTATTTTTGAGCGGGTGTGGAGGGGAATGTGAAAACAATGTGAATAATTGGAGGGTGGTCAGTCGTCGGCTGGACATGTTGCTGGGGTGACCTTCGAAAATGTATGATTTTAAAATGATTTTAATTCAAAATTTATTTATTTTGTTAATTTTAATAATAAATGATTTAATAATAATTTTAAATTAATAATTGTAATATTTCTTATAATTTTTAAATAGTTTTTAAAGTAAATTTTTATAAATTGTGTTATACAATTTTTGTGTGCATTTTTTTCGGATTTTCGAGTTTAAAGTTCTCAGGGTAAATGTCAAAGGTCAAGTTCAAGGTCACCGATATATAACATTGCGGAACAAAATGGTTACCGGGCGACCGGAATGCCAGAGTACGAACATCACCGGCGTTCCGGTCACAGGTACTGTTGGCCCAAACTTCCCATTTTTCCACTACTTAAGGTGTTCCGGATTCGAGTCCAGGGTATGACATGTGTTTATTTCTAATTGACTCACTAGTGTTGCATTTGTTTCTAGTTGCGTCCTTTATAATATTGCTGTCAACGAGACGTCAAAACCCACGTACTATCGAAACTTTTAAGATCTTCATCGAAGTTATTTAAATTCATGTAGAGGATAATAGGTTTATTGTTATTTATGTAACTTATTAAGTATAAAATTAAGTTCCTTAATGAACCGTTGGACGAAAAAACTGCATAACCTAGGGATGCCTTCCCATTAGGGTGCATGTTCCCTCTACAAAAGGATTTTTGAAATTTCTGTTCCTTAGTGTTTGAAAAGTGATATAATTAGTTTTCTAGGACTTATCAATATCTTATTAACCCGATGGGATATCGCTTTGCTCTTAGTTTCAAAACGTCGCCCATAAAAATATCAAAAAAACTATTTCTGGATTTTTTTAAATTCAACCTCTTAGTGGGTGAAAAGTGGTAAAATGTATTTTCAAAGACTCTTCAATATTTAATTCTATGCTTCAAAATATTACCTACATAAATCACTAAAATCTTTTTATGACTTTCTGAATTTCAACTTTTTAAGGGATTGAAGATGAATAAAAGGTTTTTCGAGGACTCCTCAAATGTGCCAATAATATATCCTTATTCTCTTTGCTTTAAAAACCTAACTAATAATGGCAAAAAAAAAATGTTGTACTCAATGAAATTTAACCCCTAATAGAGTGAACGGGTATAAAATGTTAATTTTAGGATGTCTAAATTGCCCGTTGACACCATAAAATATTCTTATGCTATAAGCTTACAAAATTATATATGTAATACATAAAACATATTTCAGTTTTTTATTTATCCCTTAAACATGTGAAAAGGGTAAAACATGTTTTAAAGGACTGCACAAAAGTTCATCGACCCTATCAGATATCGTTATGACCTTTGCTTAAAAATAATATAGGCCAAAAAGTTATTAAATATATTTTTTATTTGACCCCAAAATTGGTGAACAGGTGCAAAATGTAATTTCGAATATTCCTCAAAAAGTTCATAAATCCAATATGATATCCTTTTGGCCTTTACTAAACAGTTTGGCTACACTAATAGTAAAAAAATAAAATTCTGAATATTTTTGTTATTCCACTGCTAAGGCACAGCGGATTGAATTATTTTTAAGAATACTTTAACAACTCATTAACACAAGTGTTGACATCCTGAGAGCAAATTTCCAAATTCTTCAAAATTCAAGCCCCTAATAATGTGAAAAAAAGTAAAATGTGTTTTCGATTATATGTTACCTACATTAAATCGTTTTTACACCTGTAACTTTCAAACCAGCATATTTACTTATCAAACGATACAATTATGTATATAAAGGAAACCTGCATCTTACTGTGAAACAAAAAAAGGTACATTTGCCATAGAGTTGCATTAAAGATGTCAGAACTAAGCAAGTTCAATAACTTAGTTTTTCATTTTCATAAATTACGCAGTCATTAAAATGTATCGCGCCCTGTTTTATCCCCCTTATGACATAATATTTAAATGTATGTCATATTTTATATCGTGGTTAATTATTTCGTACGTGATTTTGATGAAAAGTGAATAGGGATATATGCCAGCTGCACAGTAGTCAAATTTTGTATTCAAACATTAAATTGGTTTGTTGCAAACATAACTGTCAGAACCAAAAACTTACTAATCATCTAGAGAACGGTCTATCTCATGTATTGTAACACGACGAAGATGTTTGTTTGTATTTTCTTTCCAATAAATCAGAACTATATTCACGAAAGTATTATTTAATGTAACTTAAAAATATTCAAGTGGCTTACTACTAGAAATTCTGATAAATCAAATCTTGTTACAATTCCGACATTTCTCAAATTACCATTAACACGTTGGGCGCCGTTTTCAGTTTAATTAAGTATGCATAATTTCTCAGCTTCAAAATATTTCTTGTTTTTACATGATTTCATTCTCTAGCAAATTTAAGCAATTATTCATCAATATTCTCAAATGCAATAAAATTCAATATTCATTACTTCAGTTATTACACTTTTACCTTAAAAACACTTTGCTGCAATTAGTTTAATAAAGTTCACCTATCTTCCTAAATATTTTACCTTTAAAACTTCTTGTAAATGTTCACGTCCATCTTTGGAGGTGGTGAGAATTGTTGTGTAGAAAAAAATAGTTATATTTTACATCTGCCTTACTTATGTAGTCTCCTGTACTACGAATCCCTGTCGTCTTACCATGACACATCTCTCCGCCAATCAGCAATGGTGAGACGAGACACAAACAGGATACTTTTATTTAGTACTTTTGTTTCGTAAACATTTAATGCTGACTACCTTCTAGAGAATAAATGAAATTAACAAACTTAATACGTTCTAGAAACAAATGAAAATTACTTACACATTATCAATATGTAAATAAATTATTAAAATAACCAATGATTATACTGTTTATTCGTAAAATAAAGTGTAATTTGCAATAATATTAAATGGATGAACAACATAAGCAAGTGCTCTGTAATAATATATAATAAAAATATCTTTGAGTAACGGTAAACATAACACCAAAAATCTGCAATGTTACAATCTTTTTATCCAATTTTTTGTTAAAAGAATTTAAAATTAATAAGCAAATAGTTAATGAAAATTGTTATATATGTTTTAACGAGTATTGAGCAACGTTAAAATAAGATAAATAAGTATCATAGTCTATCTTAATTGTTCGAAGGAGGTAGAAAATAAGTTAGAATCTGTGGATACAGTTGTAAAAATGCATTACGCTGTACATAATCCTGTAGAGCTCGTAAACCGCATCTACCCTCTTGGCCTATCACCACACAAACTTCTCCTCAAAACGCCAAAATGCTGCAGGCATCAGGCTCCAAGTGAAGTCACGGAAAAATGATGCAATCGTGGCCACAGTTTTCACTGGATGTGCACTGGTGAAACAAGGTTTCATAATTCACATATCACTCGTTTCATCCACGAACCCTTTCAATTAAAAATACTCCAATTATCCTTAATGTCTGTTTGTATGTGACTATAAGAGAGGTCCAGGGACAGTCGCTAGAAGTGACAGGGATAAGAGAACGGCAAATGTTACTTCAGTACCTAATTTTGATGTTTTTTTTTCTATATAAACATGTAGATAGCTGACTTACAAAGCAGAAGACGGAGGCAACGCCTCCATCTTCACCCATAATATCTCATGATTTTTTTGTGGAGGAGAATTTATTCGCACATCGGCCAACCGAGCCTCGTTTCACTTTAATTTATAACGTATTTCGAGTCATACTTTGAGGAATATTTCGTAGTTATCATCACGATTCGCGGCATTGTTCGCGGCATACTTTGAGGGATGTTATGTTGTTCGCGTTTTGGTTCGCGACATGACTAGCGAAGTGCTAATCATAATTTTCGATACTCACTTCTAGATTTGCTCCATAATCGCAGTGGGTGAGATGTTTTCCGGATTTTTTACAAAGTTCTTGCGAAGTTTCACGAAGTTTTACGAAGTTTTGCGTTGAGGGTAGGATTGAGAATAGGTATTATGCAACTTGTTACAAGATTGAACATCATCGTCTGTTGACATGGATGAATGTTATGATCGGCTGGTGTTGCTGGTTGCTCTTTTTCATTGTTCTAGGCAGTTTGGAAGGAGTTGGTCTCGGCAGTAGGTTTTGTTGGGTGGTGTCATTCTCGGGTGAAGCCCGTCTTGGATGGAGCCTGTGTTGGGTGGAGCTAGACTTGGGTGGAAGCATTCTTGCATAGAGTCAATCTTGAGATAAATCAGTCTTGGGTGGAATCAGTCATTTGTCAGTATGGTTGGCTGGTATGGCCCTTTGGTATGGTCAGTTGTTGGTGAGATAATATGCGAAGTTTACCCGAAGTATTTACAAAGATTTGCGAAGTTTTCGCAAAGATTAACATAAAAATCGCGAAGATTTATGAAGATTTTGAGAATATATACGAAGGTTCTGGGGAGATTTGCGAAGATTTAATCATATTTGCGAATATTTTTTGAATTGTTGCGAAGTGTTCTAGACAGTTTGGCAGGCGATGGTCTCAGTAGAAGCCAGTATTTGGTGGAGACAATCTTGGGTGGGGTCAGTCTGGGTGGGGCCAATTCTTGGATAGTATCGTTGGTCGGTGTGGTTGGCTGGGCTAGTTGGTTGGTTGGCTTTTATGGCTGGTATGGTAGTCTGGTATGGCCAGCTAGTAATAGCCAGTCTGGTCAGTCGGTTGGTCTGGTTGCCTGGTATGTTGCTTTGGTATGGTGATATGTTATGGTATGGTGATATGATTATGGTATCTTGTGGTATGGTGATATGTTTTGCGAAAATATTAAAGTTTTTGATAGTATTTACAAAGATTTACAAAGATTTTGCGAAGTTCTTTAGCAAAGAGTTTAACTTTGAGATTCGTATTAGGCAACTTTTTTCACAATTGGTCGTCATCGTCTATTCGTACAGATGGATATTCCTGTTATTTTTTCAAGCCAGTTTGGCAGGAATTGTTATCGTTAGGAGCTGTTCTTTATTGGAGTCAGTCATGAGTGCAGTCTGTCGTCTAGTACGGATGGTTGGTATGGCAAGCTGGCCTGGTTGGCTTGTCTTGATGGTAATTTTACTGGTTGGCTGAATTGGTCATTTGGTATGGGCAGTTGGAATGGTTTCGGAGTGTGGTAGACTGGTATGGGCGGTTCATATTTTAAGTTTCTATTGTTGGTTTGTATGGTTGGCTCGTGTGGTTGGTTCATCTGGATGCTTGGTATGGTTGGTTTCTATGGGTGGTTAGTATGAGCAGTTCATATAGTCGTTTGGTATGGCTGTTTAAAGTGGTCTGCTGTAATGAGTGGCTCGTATGGTAGGTCTGCGTGGATTTTTCAAATTGTCCGTTCGTATGGCTGGGTGGCATGGTCAGATCATATGGCTGGCTGGTATGGTCGGTTTGTATGATTCGTTGGTATGGGCGGATTATATGTTTAGCTGGTATGAATTATACCTATGGTCGGTCTTGAACATTGGTATTCCCAGTCCATTTCGTTGGGCTATTTGTATGGTAGGGTAGATTGGGTGTTTGGTATGGATGATTCATTGTTCGGTTGGTATGGATAGCTGGTATGGTTGATTCATATTGTCGGCTGGTATGGATAGTTTATATGGTCAGCTCTTATGGTAGGTTTGTATGATCAGCTGGAATGGATTCGTTTGGTCAGTCGGGTTTGCAAAGATTGTACGAAGATTTTGCGAATATTTGTGTTGATTTTCCGAGGTTATTCGAAACTTTTGTGTGCAGAGGTGAGCATCGAGATTCGTACTAGAAGATTTTTTTCGAGATCGGTCATCATTGTCTGTTTGTATAGATGGGTGGTATGGTCGGTATATCTTGCTGGTTTGTCTTGTTCTGTTATAGCAAGTTTGGCAGGAATTGGTCACGGTAGGAGACAGTATTGGGCGGAGTCTGTATCTGCAGGAACCAATATTGGGTGACCCCATTCTTGGGTGGTGCCATTCTAGGGTGGTCTAAGTCTTCGGTGGTGCAATCTTGGGTGCTTACAGTTTTGGGTAGTTTCATTCTTGGGTGGTGTAAGTCTTGGGTACAGTAAGTCGTTGGCTAGTGTGGTTTGTCAGTATGGTATTTTGTTATGACTAGCTAGTAATGGCCAGTCGTATGATCTGAGTCAACCATGAGGGGCAGTAAGTGGGTAATGGAAGCCGAAGAAATAGTCAAGGAAATATTGTGGTGTTGTGTAAGGGACCGATCTATAAAGAGGAAATTGAGCTAGCTGAATTATTTCTAGTGTAAGGAGGGAAAGTGATGTGAGTAACATTGATGTAGTTGCGGAGGGGTGTAGAACTTTAGCGAGTAATCAGATGAGGAATGTCAACTGATTGGCGAGGGTGGAGTATAAATGATTCATAGGTCGAACAAGTGAGTAAATAGTTTGGCAGAAACTAGCTGGAGTGAAGAGCAGGGAATGTGTGTCGGTGGGTATTGGGGAGAGGTTAGGGTTCGGTCAGTGAGGGGGTAGAGTGTGATGTGGTTTGTTGATGGCATGAGTGGATGGTGTGGGGTTTGAGCTATGGTGAGTAAATTGTAAGGGCATTGATCTATGGCGAGTTAATTGTGAGAGAGGGGATGAATTGGTTGGCGGTTTGGTGCCATGCGTGCACGTTGATGTGGTCGAGCTATGCTGATTAAATAGTGAGAGAAGTGGACATACAAGTGGTGTGATGATGGTGTATTTGGAAGGTTGGAGGAGGGGTATGTGAGTTAGGTAAATTCAGTAATTCGCTTTCGATGTCGGATGATTGATCGTCATATAGACAATAAAATTCAGAGGTGTGTGTTCAGTTGCTTGCTGATCGTTTTACCAGGGACTGGCTGCGCTCTGCTATAAGTTTGAAAACAAACTCTCAGTTTTACACACATCCAACATGGTTGTTTCGATTTAAGTACGTAATTTTTTTCTCAATAATTATTAATGCTTTTTTTTAGATTTTTTTTTTGCTGTTTTCCCTAGATTTTTTAAAAGTATAAGGTAACACAGGTGAAGGTGAAGATAACCCACCCCGGATATTTCGAATGGGGCCAGTATTGAAATGTTTTCCTGGAGATTTAAGGTTTTATTTGTTTTTTCAATTTTTTCTTAATTTTTGAGTTTAAGGTCATTGGGTTAAATTCAAGGTCACCAACATCCAACATGGATGTCGCCGTCAGTAGTGCATTGTGTTCCTAAATTTTTATGAATTGATTATATTTTTATTGTTTTTTCTCGATTTTTTAAGTTGAAGTTTATTGGGGTCAATATCAAGAACACCAAAAACCAACATGGTTGTTGGAGTTATTAATGTATTTTTTTTTTGTAAAACTTTTTCGATTTTTTTGCAATTTTTTTTCTATTTTATGATTGGGTTTACCATATTTGGGAAAGGAAATGTGTGTTAGGTCGTGAAGAGGGCAGGGTAGAGGGTGAGTAAATGTTATATGTTCCTCGATTGTTAGAATTTTTTTAGATTGTTTTTGATATTTCTCGTGTTTTATTATTGAGAAAGTGTGGTGAGGTGTTTGGGGTGTTGGCCAGAACGATTGACGAGTGGTGTTGTTTGATGATGGAGATTGGTGTAAATTTATATTATCCTCGGTTTTTTGGAACGGTTTTGTTTTTGTGATGTTTTTCGATTTATTTATGATTGCGACGGTGGTGGCGGGGGATGCTCGTTAGCATGGTCAGCGAATGGGGTTATATTATGTTCCTCGAATTTTATAATTTTTTTCGATTATTTACAGTTTTTCTCGATTGTTTGTATTATATTAATAACACCGAAGAAGGGAGTGAGGTGGGCATGGCGAGGAGTTAAGAAGGGAGATGTGTGGATGTAGGGGTACTGAGGACTTGGTAGGTGAAGGATAGCCTTTGGGGGAGGGGGCAATGTTCGATGTTCAGTCCGATCCGCTGGACCTATCTCGGAGTCTCGAATCAGCTTTTACCACTCTGAGAATTAAATGGCTCATTCCGCTAAGGGTATTGAATATGCTTTCTTCTCAGAGGAATTTTTGACTCTCGCATCGCGAAGCCTCGAATTCGCTTTGCTCATTATAAATTTTTTTTTGTAAAAAAAGTTGTTTTTGGGTAATATAATTAAGTTCTGAAGTAATTTTTCTTGGTGAAACAGGGCATTTTGACGATAATATGACAATCCCAAGCCGTCGGCCGCCTACTGTGACCTCCGCCGGTGGCGTCATTGCAAGGGAAAATTTTCTTGTAAGCCTTTACTTTAAAACGAAATTCGACTACAGCAGTTTAAAAGCAAATAAAATTTACAGAAAAATTGTAATTTTAAATTTCCCAAAAAATACTCTTTTATTAATTTAGACTACAGCTTGTTGCTGAGGGTAGTGAGGTGTTAACAAGAAGGAAAATGTGAAGTTAATATATATTAAAAATAATTTAAGTATTTAATTAACAAATATTATTAACTATTGCAAGATTCAATTCAACGCTATGCTTAGAATTTGGTATAAACTCAAAATCGCCCTATTTTAAGGCGTCGTCTGCTTTTCCAAAAAATTACACATCTCTAAATATGTTACTGTGTACCATCTCAATAATACAAATACAAAATAAATTACGCATGTTGTAAAGTTCCGTCTTTATATTATTACCGCCTCACAGGTAGGCGCCATATTGTAACGTTGCGGAAGTATTACTTGTTGCCACAGCTTGCTCATAGGTAGAATACGAGACTCAGTTCCAGGTGACACCGATTAAGTAAAAAGAAGAAATTCCAGATTAGTTTGCTTTATACTTTATTTATCATTGAAGTTTCACAGTGCTGCACAGACGACTTTCCAGTTTGCAGAGTACGAACTTTCACAATTAGTTATCCCAGTGCAGAAAACAGCGCCACAGTAGTTTACAGTTTGTTAATGTCTTAACTTGCATCGCAAGACTTAAGTTCCGAAGGCAGGAGGGATCTTTGTTCCCTCCTGGCACCCTAACGACCCCCCACACCGGCGGAAATAAGTTGATAGAATTTAAGTGCCGTTACATTGAAAA
>NQII01013432.1:0-33514 GCA_002778355.1 Clitarchus hookeri
TCGTGAACACTGTCTTATAGTAATATGCATTAAAATCCTATGCATTTAGAAACATTTGAATATAGTAGAAAGAGATATATATAAACAAAATAGGATTGCTTTATATATATTTAGGCGTTTATATATATTACAGATCTCTTTCAGAGGACGAATTTTAACATTTTAAGTTTTTAATTTAAATCACCTGACACTATTTCAGACTAGGAACAGCTAATAAACGTAGGTGTAGTATTGGTCATTTTATTACTGTTTCGTGTGATTTTGAACAAATTATTCAACTTGGTTCATGTAGCTTATAATCACAAAACAATCTCCTTCTCCTGTCCGCGCATATTATGTCATAACTTTCAATCTCAAACTTCCTCCCGACATTCAATTACAACAAAAATCAACGATTTTTTTTGTTATCGGAATTTTTCCCCTTATCATAGAATACTGACTCAGTTCTCCTAAGATATTATTTGGTAGACATCAAAAACCGTACCTCGTTTCCTGACATTTTTTTTGTGACTATCCATCGCACTGTACTTTCACGGTCATTACGCTCCTTCGCTTTCAAACTGATAATTTTGTTTAAAATTTAACTTTCGCGGAATTCTTAGTTAAATAATTTAGTTAAAAAATTCACGCGCAATTGCGTTTATAGATCAACNGTTATAGATCAACATTTTTTTGTGAACCACTTCCTTCTTAGAATACTCGTAATAGCACAAGGATTACATATCGCCATAATTTCAACGAAAACGTTACAAGCAAGCAACTGAAAAACTATGAGAAACGTTTAAAGCCGATCGCAAACTTGAAGCTACAGAACAGAGAGTACACAAACCCTGGTTGGAATAAAGCAGCTGTGCTATATAAGTTATTACCTTGTGTCGACTAAGCACGATTCAGACTTCGTTATCGCCCACTTGCAATCAAGGCAGGCAAATATGTTTCCCTGGCAAGGGACGAACGAAAAATATCCTTTATTCTCAAACTTTTCTTGAGTTTATACCAACTAACATAAGCAGTTCTTACTAATGCAAAAGAGGAACGGATAGAAATACATAAATGGGATTGTCACCTACTTATTCCACAGTATTCGCCTGTTGCAAAATACGTAATTTTTATGGAAATATTTCGCCATTTTATGAGCATGTATGAGAAAAAATTTGCTCGAATTGCTGCGGCCATTGTAACACTGCGAACTGGCAACAGCGCTCAACTGTGATAGGCTACTGGCACCAGCGCACAAATGTGGTAGGCTACTGACACCAGCGCGCAACTGTGGTAGGCTACTGGCACCAGCGCAAAACTGTGGTAGGCTACTGGCACCAGCGCACAACTGTGATAGACTACTTGCACCAGCGCACAACTGTGATAGACTACTGGCACCAGCGCACAACTTTTATAGACTACTGGCACCAGCGCACAACTATGATAGGCTACTGGCAACAGCTTGTGGGAAGAACACGTCAGATCGCGTGATCTTCAGCGGCCAAGACTTTCTGTGCAAGGTAAATAACTATTATATTGTTCTAAAATAAAAGAGGGAATGAAAGATGTACAGAAAATGCTCTTCGAAAACCCTTGGAAAGTTTCACATTTCTTTTCCAAGTAGTCATAGAAACGAAAATTATCGAAGCAGTGAGTTTGGTTTCTAGCCTTCTTCAGGCAGAGATTTTAAATCTCTTTGAGGAATCAGATTTCTTTAGGAAAAGCATCTTAAAAATTATTACATGTTAGAAATATATTCACAGATTACTTACCATTGCTCTTGCAAGCAAGAAGGGGAATCAACTGTAAGTTTCAGATTAAAAGAATCAGAAAATTTAAGAAATGCTGCGATGAGCTGTCAGGAGAGAAAATAATAGTAGATACAGAAAAACTGTTTCTAATATAGGTATTTAATTCTACATAAGATGCAGCTGTCGGTCAATTAGACTAAAATCTAACCACGCTGAGAGAAACTAGGTTATTAAACCAGAACATTCTTTCACATAACTTTGGAAATTTTATCCGCCAAAAGTTAGAAGTGTTTGAGCCGCTAACGGCTTATAGCGGTGAAACGCGGCAACTGGTTAGTAAACGCCGCCTGCATATCACATAACTACTTGATCGATTTTTGCTCGCTAACGCAATACAAGCAGTGAGCGTGTAAAAATATATACATGTTTGCTTAAAATGGGTAAAATTTCTAAAAAAAAAAAAAAATGATACATTTAATATTGATTTGAAGAGTTTTTAATTAAAAAAATTAACAGTAAACTACAATTAAAATTAATTATGAAAACCAGTTATGTTAACTCATTTTCTGAAGTGCCAAAACTATTTTGTCATTGTTGTTTTTTCAGCTATAATTTGCTTGCATTGTACAAACTTCATGCATTACCTTCAGAGTTTGTTTCCACTCTGGTAAAAAAAAGATACGTGTATGACATTTAAATCATTTATTTAGAGCTCCCGGTAATATATATTCTAGTTTGACTGTTGCTTCACGACACAAAGAGAAGCAATGTTTGGAATTTTAATTAAACAGTCCTTATGCAAATTTTCTTTACCCACTTTATGTCTAATATTATAAAATTATCACAAATCCTTGCAGTTGATCTTATTGAAAGGAATGTAATAGCTGGCCTATTACTTAAAGCGTTAATAGGCACTAACTTTGTATTAAGCTTATCTTTTAATATCATTTACTGACTGTAAATCAAAGTGAATGTTTTTCTTGGAAACTTGTTAACCACAGAATGTGTTAATATGTAACTACAGGTTAGTGAATTGACAAAATATAATTCAAGTGCATAATAACGAAACGGCTCGTTTTGCAGCTAAACCAAAATTGTAAGTTAAGTGTGTGTGAAAGTTACAAATCTGAGATCGCAAGATATAAGTATACGCCCACTGGCAGGGCTAAATTATATTTGCTAGGGAATAGGCTGTAATAAATTACATTTGCATGCATATCAGTTTATTTCTTAGAGTCAAGTAGGAACCACGATTATAAATGTCTCCTCAAAGACAAGCAAATATTTCTGAATGCTAAAGTGGGGGCTCGGATCGGTATTAATGCAAAACATACATATATATTGACACCACGTGCATAACTGGCAAGCGGCAATCCCTCACTTGTTTCATAAAGTTGAACTCCTGAGTCCGTAGTCTGTAAACATTTGGCGTGGTTTCTTAGACCACTAACTCATTGGTTTCTATTTCAATGATGGTTCCTTTAAGTGTGAAAATACAGCAAATTTATGCATAATGATCTACGGAAATTGCCCAAAGACCAAGGCCTCTAACAGCAACAGACCATTCGTTTCAAGCCAGACGCCGCGGTGGTGTAATTGTTAGACTACTTACCTCCCCCCAAAGTGATCCGTCTCTATTCCCGGAAGGTTTATTTCGGATTTCCGCATATGTGAATCGTGCCGGACGAAACCACTGGTAGGCGCGTTTTCACGGGGTTCTCCCGTTTCCCCTGCCTCTTTAATCCAGCCCTGCTCCATACTCAACTCGCTTCACCTCCATTGGCTCTCAAGACCTCGATGTCTAGATCCGCCTTTATCTCTCCACTTCATTCCATAAGGTTTCACCATATGTGGTCCTGCACATTACACAGCAGAAGTACAGGAGATATTATAACGGTATGACAATGGACGGTGGATCAGTAGAGGTGGTCCGGTAAATTGGCTTTGCCATATATACAGACCTTAAGTCACTAGAATAATTTTTGACGGTTTACACAAAAATAAGGTCCATCGCGAAGTTCCAACGAACCGCGAAAATAAGCTCGAACAAATCCGAAAAAATTTTTTCACAAATTTGATGCAGCACACTTTTTCATTGTGAACAATAATTTTAAGTAGGAACTACTAAATGCATCTAAGTGGGAAGCCTTTATTTCGAGCATTTAAATTATGCATCCCGAAGGAGAGCGGCAAAAGAACTCGCTGAATGCAAGCACCCCGATGATGAGTGATATGGGGACACACCTAATACAAACACCCCGATGGGGTTAGAAAAGGGGACGCACCGAATAGAATCACGCTAATGGTGAGAGGTAAGGGAACCCACTGTATACAAGCAACCCGGTAATTAAAGAAAAGGGGATGCACCGGATACAAGCACACCGATGATGGGAGGCCATGAGATACACCGAATATGAGCACCGTGGTGGTAAAAAGGTAAGACGATGCACCGAATAGCAGGATCACGATAGTGACGATGGTGAGAGGTACGGTAACGCACCGAATACAAGCACCCCGATGGTGAAAGTTAAGGTGATTCACAGAATACCAGCATCTCGATGGTGAGTTGTAAGGGGACGCACTGTATACAAGCACCTCGATAGTGAGAGGTAATGGGATGCACCTAATACATGCTCCTGTAGGTGACTGGTAAGGGGACACAACGAATACAGGCACCCCTATTATCAGTGGAAACGGAACCCTCTGTAAGCACCCTGTTGGTGATAGATGAGGGGATGAACCGAATACAAGCACCCAAATTGTGAGAGGTAAGAAGACACAACGAAACAGGCACCCCAACGGTGAGTGGTAAGAGTATGTCATATATACCAGCATCCCGTTGATCAGAGGTATCGAGATACAACGAATACAGGCACCCCAACTGTAAGAGATAAGGGGACTCTCAATATACAAGCACCCCGATTGAGAAAGGTAAAAGGGAGGTAAGTGGACGCACCGAATAGAAACATCCATATTGTGAGAGGTAAGCGGAAGCACTAAATAAAAGCACCTGATGGTGAAAGTCATGGAGAAACATCAAATACAAGAACTCCGATGATGAGAGTTAAGTGTACGCACTGAATAGAATCACCCTGATGGTGGGAGGTAAGCAGAAGCACTAAAAAAAGCACACTGATGGTGAAAGGCAAGGAGACGAAACAAATACAAGCACCCCTGTGGCGAGAGTTAAAGGGACGCACTGAATACAAGCATCCCGATGACGAGAGATAATATGATGCCCGGAATAGAAGCTTCCCGAAAGTGAGTGATAAGGGGACCCACCATACACAAGAAACCGGAAGGTGAAAGGGTAAGCGGATGCACAAAATACAAGTATCCCGGTGGTGAGTGGTAAGGGGTAGTACTGAACACAAGCACCTCGATGACGAGACATAAGGGTATGCACCGAATACAGCTCCCCGAAGGTGAGATGTAAGGGGATACACCGAATACAATATCCCCAAGGTGAGAAAAAAGGGGACGCATAAAATACCAGAACCCCGAGGATGAGAGGTAAGGGGACCCACCATATACACGCATCCGAATGGTGAGATGTAAGGGTATGCACCCAATAGAAGTACCCCACTCATGAGTGGTAATGGGAAAAAAATATATTCAAGCACACCAGATGGTGAGAGTTAAGAGGACTCATCGAATACAAGCACAGCGTTGTAGACATGTACGGAGACATGTTTCAGACACATGTGTGGTACATTGTATGGCGCATTAATTCTCAAATTATTCAAGCCTCTTACCAATTAATGTAACTGAGGGTAATCTACTTTGCAGCGATTGCAGCACAATCTACAACAAACCGCAAAAACAGCTTTTGTAAATATCCCATGCGTATTATCGTAGAATCTGAATCTGCAATGAAAAATGGGTGTTTCCATTTGAAATTTCAACATTGCCCACTCCCTATCCTGTAGATAGGGCGATGGTGAGTTGATTTTGTGGGCTTGAATTTTCCCTCGAATATTGTGATTGTTTACTTGGAAACATTTAGTCACACGATTAATATATTTCGTTTTATTTAGTGATCTCGGGTTAAACGAATTTCCTGCTATTCCTATATTTAAAGTGATATTTTAAGAATCGTTAATAGACATGCATGTGTTCCATAAGGCTATCGATTTCAAAGAATACAGTACATAGCATCTGGCGTACCCTAAGCAACTACATGAGATAAAATTATATACTGTCTCTTGCTCTCTTTCATTTCAACAAACACCATTAATTTTAAATAAATGTATTCCGAAAAGGCTTGCCACGTAAGAAACAAACAGTTTTATGTAGCTAATATATTGTACAAATTAAGGAAATTCACATTTGCCTGGAAAAATTAAACACTCGACCATCTTATACAGCGAGAAAGTACAATCAATGCTAGTTAATAAGAAGTGTAAGGTTATTGTAAAGTTTCTATATGAGAAATTTTGCTATTGTTATATGCAGCTTCATACACAGCACGCACGTTCATGCTTATGAACCCCTACGATCCAGCCAAATATCCTAGGCTAGTTTGAAAGCTGTAAACCAGAGATCCAAGAAATGTGTTATATTTGCTTTTTAATTACAGCTTGTGAAAAGTCTCTCATACAAAATATTTACTGTGATAGAATAATAACCTCTATCTCACTATGTGGTCAATGTAATCTTGGGCTGGAAACATTTGTGGCAGTGCATTAAACAAGTTTCAAGAATTGCAGTGTGATACAAATGTACTAATCGACTAATCGTAGGAGGCAATATGATTGATTATCCCAGGTTTCATTGATAGAGAATTAATACAAATTTAAAGGCGTGAACAGAGTAAGAATATCCTAATAGCCTTTTTCATCGAAAAGTGCCAATTTGTTAATGCATGAAATGAAAAATTAACAATATTGGCATCAAGATACGGAACGGGATATTTCCTATTAAAAGTGTAATTTCCGCCAATATTTGTCATTTTATTTCATTACAGTGTCAAAACACAACTAATAGAAGTTTGAGATGTACAAAGCAGGTATATCTGAGCCTTCAGTAAGTAGGGACAATTACAAAAATAATAACATGATTTTCAATAATGAATAGTTTAAAATAAACCTAAGTCATGTCAATAAACAAGAGATGTGTTTTAAATTATTAAAGAAATTATTTTCAAGATCATCTTCATAATTTACAGCTATTATAATTTCGTATGTAAAATTAGCTTTATTTATATCACGTTTCATAGGAGGAACTTAGCTAACAGTAACTCATTAATAACCTTTAAGGATGCCAGGAACGATATGAAATTATTTCTCAAGGAGTACGCCAGTCGCCCCTGCTTATTACTTTATCAGAACTAACAATCGTGCCATGACCTCGAACATGAAAAGACCTATCCCACTTTTTTGCGGAGCGTTTGCAAACAGCCACGGCTTTTCACTCCATCAATAAACGATGACTGCGATAGCAATCACTGCTCTGTTCGTGTTGACTTGGCTGGTTCACCCAGCGAGCACTTGGCTGGCAGCGTCTGGGCTCGACGGCACGCGCATGAAACACTACCAGCTCTCCAGCAGGTCTCAGCTTAGTACCCGCATGTGTAAGTATGGACTCCGATAACAACATATCACTGGAGATGACCTAAATGAGGGACACAAAGAAACGAACACGAACTAAGGAAATCACTAATATAGATATGACAACTATTTTGTTGAAATTTCATTCGCCATTTCCTGCTGTGGAATGCATTTTAAAACAAAATTACTTCTTTACAATTACAAATTTGCGGCATTACAAACATTTGGAGTCAGTGGTATACAATGACGAGTTATCACAGAAAAATTAGAGAAATTTCATACACAGATTACAAATTAATTTAAATATTTATTTGTAATATGGAGACAATCATAATTGCAGTAAATTAATGTTAACTTTGATAATATGATATTTCGAACGTAAAAACTGTGTTGTTAGATGCATGTTTTACACAGTTCAGAATATTTTTCAAGATCACGTGGAGAATATAAAATATGTTCATCTTTTTGTGCAGAGACATTCTACTTTTTCATCTCTACAATGTTCCTATCCATAAAACATTTTAAACAACTCTTTAAAACAAATGTTTAAATACGTGAAGTTTAGTATAATGGTTGATTTCAGACTGCAAGTAAATTGAAATTTTATATAAACAAATTAATAAATATGCATGTTTTCGTTTTCTTGCTGTTATATTTATGTGAAACTCAACGCTAATAGTAACCTATAAATTGAGTTTTTAACTTACAACCGTAAATGTTCCTATGTTATTAAAATACCGGATATCTGAGTGTAGCGTTGATACTTTTTGAACGGTAATAATATAGAAACTATTACAGATAGTTTGATATCAGATGGGAATTCTTGTATATGGCCTTTTAAGAACAACGTTGAGTGTGTACAAATGTTACGAACAGTTATGCATGTTCACAATATTTGGCATTATCAGTAAGACATCGTTTGCACCACAATAGAAAAGAATACAAACAGCAGTTTTAAATGTAAATGGGTTTACAGGTGGTAAAAATCGCAGCTGTCATGGCATCCAGTGTCTGTGGCTTTGTGTCGTATTCAGTGTTCTTCAGAGTTATTTACACTGAAGAGCCAAAAAAAAAACCTTGTATAGGCTTGCGTATGCAAATAACAAAGGTATGGAACCAATCAGAGTAACGCGAATTGTTCGGCAGCGCCTATATAAGACAAAGAGCGTCTGGCAAACTTGCTAGATCGGTTACTGCTGCTACAATGGTAGGTTATCAAGATTTATGTGAGTTTGAACGTGGTGTTATAGTCGGCGCACGAGAGATGGGACATAGCATCTCCGAGGTAGCGATAACATTTGGATTTTCGCGTACGACCATTTCACGAGTGTACGGTGAATATCGGTAATCCGGTAAAACATCAAATCTTTGATATCGCTGCGGCCGGAAAAAGATCGTGAACGAACGGGACAAACGACGACTGACGAGAATCATTAAACGTGACAGACGTGCAACCTTTTCTCAAATTGGCGCAGATTTATATGCCTTCTTCATACCTTCAGGCATTAGTCGAGTCCATGCCACGCCGTCTTGCGGCACTTCTGCGTGCTCGCGGGGACCCTACACGATATTAGGCAGTTGTACCAGTTTTGTTTGGCTCTTCTTTGTGCATATAAACATCTTACGGTGTGAATATGGAGATTTAATTTGATTCTCATTACTTCCTTGTCGGCCTACTAAGCACCCACAATGTTTCATTCATGAGCAACCATACGTATCGATGATAATGCAGCGGTTCACCGTCTTGCTGAATAAATCAATCGTTATATGGGTGTAGTAAGTTCACAGCTGGCACAGTGTTTTCCTGCAACTTTGTGTGGTGACTTTCTTCTATCACCGTTCCGTTACAGAAAAACGGTCCACTCAGAAAATTCGAAAAACCTATTTATATTATCTTCCTTAATAGCGTGAAGGACAGTACGAATGTGATGCCTCCATACGACTTTCTTTAAAATAAGATGAACACTTGATTTACTGCAACATGACTGACACCCAACTTGCCGTGCGTAATTAGACGTCCCAGGGGAACGTGTGAATGTGTGAAGCACAGACCCTCACTTCCTATATCAGTTGTTGTTCGCTTCCTGCTGAACCATCCTTTATTTATATCACACAGTTCCCTCCCTCTCAAACTTGACACGTAATTATGTCATTGTTACACATAATGGTGGCGCATTATCGATTTCTGCTCTCTATCATATTTGCGCCTCAGCCATTTTCTCAAATTACCAATAAAACTTTAAAATCAACTTTTATTGCTCGAAAAACCACCAGGTCATACCTGTCATTTCCTCTACAATTGTTGTGCTGCCGCTCGTTGCTGCAAATGGAACTGAAAAGAGCAGAATGGATACACGCACTCCCACACACCCAAAATTGTCCTTACAGTTTCATCAGACTGTCTTCAGTATTTCTCTCTTTTTTTAACGTACAGAGATAGTATAAATTTATTTGTGCTTACCAATTTTCAAGTAATTTGTAAAATTTGTGAAATTTGGAAATTCTCAAAACGTTTTTTTTATTTATCTTTCATTTATCGATTTTCTAATGATATTGTTCATAACAATATAAAATCTTTTTTTCGCGGTGATTTTGAATAATGGAGATTATTAAAGAGGCTATTTGATGTGTCATGCATGCTAGTAAATGAAATGCCGAGTCCGCCCAAGACTCTTGTAAAAGCGAGTTTTTGCCTCGCAGCAAGAGATGCATCATTGTGGGGTCATTCAATAGTAGCAGGACGTTAGTATTGGCGTGTTTTATCGAGGAACCAAGAAGTGATTGCTTCGTGAATGTGTACCTGTATTCAAAAAGCTCAAGAAACTAAAATATCTGTGACTCGAAACTGTACAGCATACATAGATTTTCTTATTTTATCCCACGCAGTCAAAATCAAACTCTGATGCTTCGAACAATGTTTTGACGAAATCAGTGTTTTTCGACAGTAAAGTGTTGCGAAAAATGGAATCGCTTTTTTAATACTATAGCATAGATGACATGCGAACATTTAATATTTGTACCTCAGCCACATTAATTTGCACCTACCCCAACTACTTTCCGACATTGCGAATGTGGTGTTGTTGTTTTGNGATGTGTCATGCATGCTAGTAAATGCAATGCCGAGTCCGCCCAAGACTCTTGTAAAAGCGAGTTTTTGCCTCGCAGCAAGAGATGCATCATTGTGGGGTCTTTCAATAGTGGCAGGACGTTAGTATTGGTGTGTTTTATCGAGGAACCAAGAAGTGATTGCTTCGTGAATGTATTCAAAAAGCTGAAGAAACTAAAATATCTGTGACTCGAAACTATACAGCATACATAGATTTTCTTATTATATCCCACGCAGTCAAAATGAAGCTCTGATGCTTCGAACAATGTTTTGACGAAATCAGTGTTTTTCGACAATAAAGTGTGCGAAAAATGGAATCGCTTTTTTAATACTGTAACATAGATGACATGCGTACTTGTATTATTTGTACCTCAGCCACATTAATTTGCACCTACCCCAACTACTTTCCGACATTGCGAATGTGGTGTTGTTGTTTTGCATGGACAGTATTAATGTGCAGCATATGTACTATGACCACATCAGTATGGACATGGCATTCTGATCATTTAAGTGTGTATGTTTCTTGTGCTGGAACGATATGTAGAGCGTTTTGTTGATAGTGCTAGTGTGGTTTCTATATGGGAGTAGGAAATATCGGGGGTTCGATATGTTCATAGTGGACAACTGGGAATGAGTTATATTGTACCCAAATTCNTGTAGAGCTTTTTGTTGATAGTGCTAGTGTGGTTTCTACATGAGAGTAGGAAATATCGGGGGTTCGATATGTTCATAGTGGACAACTGGGAATTAGTTTTATTGTACCCAAATTCCTGCAAATAGATTCAAACTTCGTCTTGACAAAAGCAAGAGTGGAGTTTATCTAGTACCGAAAAATAATGGAACCTGCGACGACAGTAGAATAAAAGTTTGAAGCATAAACGTGCATAAACAATTAAAAGTTTCTACTTATATCTCGTCCTCAAAACTGGTAATGGTTTCATCTCACAATTACACATTTTGTTATCCAATTAGAAATAATACTTTAAGAACTACTTTTCCGAGTTTGGTGCTAAGATGGAATGCGTGAAGGCACAATATGATTGTAATTTAACAACCATGGATAACAAGTGTATGAACAATGACATAATATATCTGGAAATCGAACAAGGCATTTTTTGAATATGAAGAGATACTGAACAGCCTGGAATTATCAATGACATATACCTATAATAACTCAACTTCAATGATCACGACGAAAAATTACCCCCACAAAAATAGAATATAAATATTAGAAGTATCCAGCGAATGCCTATATAGGATCAGGTAGATGGTATCTCACGTCTCAAACTATAAATGAAAGGAGTGGCAGCAATTTTTTTGGTATTGTTTTTGGACATTGCTAGCGACAGGTACTATGCTGTACATTCTGTTCTATCTAACAATTTCTCGCCAAGAGCGCAAGACTTGTTTACTATCTGATAAATGGCAAAATATTGAAGACATTTACACACTTCCAAGATATATTTAGAGATTGTGGCGCAGAACATGAAGTCATAAAGACAGAATGTGTTCATTTTGTTTTGTTGTAACTTAGAAGAAGAGGAAACACGAATTTGTGGGTATGGATATAAAAGATGGGCCAAAAGAAGATTTGTTACCCACAAAAAAGGACTTGTAGAGAAATCTCGAGCCCAATGCACTGGTTTTCTACTACCTATGATGATACATATATCGCAATTGCGATACTACATGCACAGTATAAAGTTACAACTTTAAATGGACCCTTACTTCCAGTGAAATAGAAGATCAACCAAGTCGGATCTTCCAAAAAGAAGATTACAATATTCTTGTCAGCCCTGGTCTTACCAAATTTCTGCTTTGTAAGGAGCTTAGACAATGTATAGAACCCACTGTGCAGGCTTACAAATCGTTGCTCTAACTCTGCATAACCTTTACCAAGATAACCTTCTCGAGACTGCTGCTTATAATGACGAAGATAAAGAAAAAACGCGACACTCTCACTTTCAACTATAGAGAAATAGATTAGAAAGCCTCGAAGTTATAATGAATACATGCATAAACAGCAATACATACTACAAAACTGACACATCTCCAATGAGCTGGTAATAGAAGTTAGAATGCTTGTCCCTTCACGAATTGTTGAGAAAATTCGAACCCCGACAAGATAATTTTGATAGTAGAACAAATGAAAGAGGGGGATAAATATGACGAGTAAATTGTGGTTATCACATGAACCGACACACAGCTGCGAGAAGCAACAAGCATCGGTGCTATGGTTTTTATGTGTGCTATGAACAAAGTTTTACAAGCAAATCTCCCGAAGATGATATTTTATGCTCGGGTCAGTAACGTCTACAAATAAATGTTGGACATGATCTATGCATGCAACAAATTCGTCTGGCCCAGTCAAGTAGAATAATGTGAGCGATGGGGGGAAAGTGAAGCTGCATGTATTTCGCGTAATGAAACATCCCAAACTATTAGGCAAACCAATTGTGGCATTCATTTTCACTATGCAAAGCTCAAGGCCAACAATTAAAATTAAATTAAAAGGAGATTTTGAAGGAGGCCGTGAAATGGGACCCTATATATATTTTAAAGTGCGGTGAAACACCACCTTTTAAGATTAAATATTTAATAATTAAATGTATATGATAGTAAGGTTATTTCAAAATAGAATTCAACATTATCTATCAAATGGATCCACTGATACTTTTACAGCACATTTTGCTCGTAAATTATCCTTTGAAAGTTTTCATTAAAGGAGTTGCTAATTTCTACTCCCTTATGAAATTTAAATATCTTTCTCCCTAAAATAATTTCTGTTGTGACACCATAAAATACAATTAAATTATTATTTTTATCTGTCATTTCATAAATAATGTAATTAAATATTTGATTATTAATTATATAAATAAAAGATAAGATGGCTTTCATACAATAAAATCATGAAACCAGAACATTGTATTGTGCTCGAAACTAGCTATTATACTAGTTTCTAAATCACTTAATACATCATATTTTATAAACATTCCATATGCAAAATTCTCATAAAGGCTAATAGTTTGAAACGAGTTAAAATTTGATATCTTATTACCAAAAACCATTTTTCATTATTATATATTTTTTCAGATCCTAATATGTCTCATACACGATAATCTAATTTATATCAAATTAATTATTAATGTTCATTCAATGTTTTAAATTTTTTCTTTCTAAAATCGTACCATCGATTTTTATTGCATCATTAAATTTATAGTTTTTTCAAAGGATTCAATATTATGTCGGACTATTGGATTAATGAAATTTTCCATTTGTATCAACAACTGTGATAACATTATTATTTATATTTTGTGTCAAATATGTTGTACGAAAGCGAATTAAAGCAATAGAATATTCATCAATAAAAATGTCATATTTAAGTTTGTTCTTAAATATAGAGCTATTACTAACACAAAAAAAATATTCTCTTACGTGACAAAAAATTAATTATTAAATGCAGAAAGTTTATCTGGGAGTTGGTGTTTTTATAAACCAAGAGAATTATAATAAATAAAAATGGCAATTTAATACCAAATAATATCAGAGGTATGATTGCTGGGCCTAGTGATATTGATAAAACTAAATTGATATTTATTTTTATATATACTACTGGTTGGTGAAATTTTAATAAATTAAGGGTTTGTTCAAATAATTAAAATCACTAAGAAAAATATTCTGCTAATAGATAAACTTCTAATTTTAATAAAATAATTATAAATAAAATGCGCATTTTTTTAAATAATATCGATGATATGATTCCTTAAAATAAATGCGAAGATAATTCATATATTATGTTTGACGATATTATACTAGATAATCAAGAAATTTTTTGTAAATATTCCACCAGGGGAACTCATAAAATAATTTACTTGTTTTAATTTACCTCAAACGTTTCAGGAATTTCAAACAATTTGTAGCATATAATACAAGTATTTTATGTATATTGAGGTAAAATGAAACTAATTTAAAACATGTTTATAGTGTTTTTGTTGGTGGAAATATGTCTTATGAAATATTTAAAGATTTATGTTTAAAAGGTTGCCATATAAATTTTGGGTTTATTACTATAGATATTAATAGAGAATATAAAGTCGGTGAATATATAAATCACATTAAAGACTTTAAAATTATTTGTACATATATATATACTTATATTAGATAGATTTTTCCATTGGTTTAGGCATATAAAATAAGAAAGAAGAATTTTTGAAAGCGGGGCATTTAGACATAACTATATTTTAATAAAAAATATATATCCAGTGTCAGTGTTATTTAAGGAAAACCCTCAAAAAATTCACTGGGTAAATTTTTATACAAAAATATATACAAAACAAAGATTTGGATTGCTTATTACAGGTCTAAATATTTAGGCCCTAAAATATTATATACGTAATTTTTTATTGTGTTCATTTAAAGATTTTATAATCCTTCAATTAATAAAAACCAAATCTGCATTGTAGAAAATGTATAAATGTGCTAGCTAAAAAGTTTTATATTTATATTATAGTATAAATATATTGTAATTATTTAATAATAATTTAAAATTTTATATTAACAGTTGTTGCTGATAAGATAAATTTTAACAATTCAATAAGGAGTTTGAAAACCATTCTCATAATATTGATATACAAATAATATTTATAATTAAATATTATTTTTATTCATTGTGTGTTATTTAAAATTAAATAAAATTTATAAAAACATTTATTATAAAAACTATAAATACTAAATATATAATTTAGAAATGGTAGAAAAAGTAGAAATGTAGAGGCTTAATTACCATTAATTTATATTAGAGTATAAATATACACAAAATTTTTAAAACATACTGTAGAATTTTAATTTTGCACTTAATTTTGCATGTCAAAGGCGTGAGTCAACTAGATTTACATCAATATTTAGGATGTAGTGGTTTTCTACATCTGAAAAAAACCTTTAAAATTTCTTTTTTCATCATTATCTACATATTTCTTTATGGTTATAATTAATGTGATTTTCAATACCATTATAAAATAAAATTTACAATTTTATAGTTAACTGTGTTTATTTTTACATTTTCTTCATGGTATATTTTGTATTTTTGTGGTTTTTATACGTTAGGTATTTATGATATACATATTACNTTTTTACATTTTCTTCATGGTATATTTTGTATTTTTGTGGTTTTTATACGTTAGGTATTTATGATATACATATTATGTATATTATAAACAATATCTCATAACACGAGTTTTATATAACTTCAGCCACTGGTGCACACTGTGTTTGACACCTCCTGGAGAACGCTGGCCCAATCGTCGCCTTCTACTGTGACGGCAGANACTGTGTTTGACACCTCCTGGAGAACGCTGGCCCAATCGTCGCCTTCTACTGTGACGGCAGACAACCAATGTGCATTTAATAGCTGCATATATATACATAAGACTGTAGAGTCTAGCCTGCAGGTCTTTGAACTCACAGATTTTTCGGTCTCTAATAATATACTATTATATAAAAGTTCAGAGTTTATATTTTTCACTTTTTTAACTTTCTGTATAGGTAAAGGTAAATGTAATTCATCATTCCCAATTTAATAATTACATTTATAATTACATTTTTTACCTTCTACATTTATTAATTTTTTACACTTTGTACATTGTATTTTTGATATCTTTAATATTTTTAGTCTTTTTAATAGAAAATATTTTATACATTTTATAACAGAATTTCAGAGCTAATTATTTAATATTAAAATTTTATAATTTTTTTATATAAACCATGGTCATTAATATAATTAGTATTGGAATGTAAGTGTAACTGCTGGTTAAAAACTAAATATTTATAGTTTTAATATAACTTTGTCTGTGACTTATATTCAAATTAGACCCTGTAAAATTATGACTCTGATTATTATTATTATTTACACATTAGTTTATATTTACATTACAATATAAATATATATTTTTTCAACTACAAATTTTCTGCATTTTCAGCATTGTATTTTTTATATTTTTGGTGCTTTGGAATTTTTTTTAAAATAAATGATTTTTATGCATTTTGTTATGGAAATTTAGGGTTCGGCTTCCTAAACTCTAGAATAAATTTTTTTTTAATCTTATGACATTTTTTTGTCATACAATTGACATATTTGATAATTATTTTATCAATCTCAAAAAACAGTTTCTTTTTCGAATAAAGTAAATTTTATGTATAAAGAATTATTGAAATTTATATAGATTTTAAATATTGATAATCAAAATTATCGCTAATTTATTTACAAATAACTGGTCTATTAGATAAGGAAACACAGTGATAAACAATCCTATATGTGGTTTAAAAGATGAACATTCAGATCTATGATAGTCTTCAACAAAATGGAATAAAAATAATACCTGTCAGCATTTTGAATTATCAATAATATAATTTGGGAAAAGCATATAAGTTTGGGATAATCATATAAATTTACAATTTATTTATAATGGTAATAATCAACACATTGTCTTATAATTTAAAATAGTTATTAATAAATTTTAAAAAAAATACCACTATTTACATATTTATATTATTTTAAGGATAGAATATTTGGTTACGCTTATTTTCAAACATAATCGAATAAGAAAATTGAAAATAATATATGTTAAAATAAGTCATGGTATATGATAAATTACCAGATGGTATAATAATTTATTGGCTGTTTTATTTCATGTAATTGGACATTCTTTACATTCAAAACATATATTATTGAAATTCTATCAATTGTCCAATACATAATAATTTTCAACCAAATAAGATTGATATTGAAATATACAAAATATATAAGGAAAACGGATATCAATTATATTCCAGGCCCTACGAGCATAGACCCTGTAAATCAATGTTTACTAAATTTTTGTTCTAATCAAATTATAAAGACATTCCTTATCATTAATATTACATTTTATATATATTTTGAACAAAACATGTAGATAAAATTTTAAAAGACGGTACAATTGGAAATAATAATATTATGATAACAGATTAATTAACATATTTACAAAACATTTTAATTATTATCACATCAAACTCTAGCAGAAATAGTTGAAATAGATTGAAATATATATGTTTGATTATAAAAATTTTATTAAATTTAAGTTGACCCATTGGAATTATGTTATTTTAGAACAAATTATAAAATCGAATTTAATGCTCATTATTATACTTATAAAAGATAAACTTTTGTATTTTTTGATAAATAATATTGTGTTATTTTAGACGAATGCAGTTTTCAAAAAACAACCAGGATTAATAATTGATGATTTTCCACAATTGCCAGATCATTTAGACTCTTGTTTCAGAAATAAGTAATTTTTGTTAAAGTTTTATATTAAAAAAGTGTGGTCATTAATGGAGTTGAAACTATATGTGAAAAACAAATTTTGTGGTACGAATGCAGTTGCTATAAGTACAATTAAAATTAATAATTTTATAAACAATAATAATTATAAAATAAATTTAGGAAGTGTGTTTGAATATATATGTTCCTCTGTTTAAATAGGAGAATGTTTTGATTAAAACTTTAATTATTAACTCTTTGCATTATATTCCACCTGTTAAACTTTCATACGTTGAAAATTTTTTACATTAAATAAGAATTATGTAAAATTTCTTAAAATAAATAAAATACAATAACCCTTCTTTCAGCTTTAGCGTATGATAATATTTAAGAATATACAAAAACAATAATTCCAAATAATTTATAGCCAAAAAATATAGATAATATTAACTGTATATATATTTTTGAGAATCTCTTACGATGTTTAATGCTAAGCAATGTAAAGAAGTAAGAAAATTTATTTGGTTGTAGATAAAAATATTAGTTGAATATGTAAAATATACTGCTAATTATAATATAGAAAAAGAATAAGGACTATTAGAACAATTAATTTTAGATTTTGAATATAAACTAATATTAATAACAAGTATTACAAGAAATAGATCAAAATATAACTCTGAGAAAAATAATTTATTATAGTAATATCATTTCTATAAATTTGGTATAACTAGGAAATATATAATAAATAAAATATTAATAACATATAACACAGGTGAACATCCAGACAAAAAAACTTTGTTTACATTAAATCATTTGGTAATTATAAAATCATTGAAGATTTTTTTGAATTTATAATTCTTTTGGCGCGCTGAGGGTAATAGTTTAGTGTGCAACGGTAGTTGCGCGCCCACAGTATAACGAAATTTGACAGTGAACATTGCAATAAAGCTGATAATACATCCCTTTATTTAGCAACCAGCATTTAAGATTATTCGCGTATCGTTGTACATTAAAATTTTGAAAGTGTTTTCAAGTTTAGAGGTTATTCGCAAAAATTTTATTTAAGCTCCCGAAAGAAGTATAATTTCTAATGCGCGTACATAAATACATGTACCCCCATTTTTTTAAAATCTGCTTTTGAGGGCTTTATAGCAGAGAAAGATAAAGAATCATATAATATGAGGAAAAATGATATTAAACACTATTTCGATGTTTTTACAAAATAAAATTATTTGTTATTAAAAAAACGTAATTTGTATGATAAAGATGTTTAAAATGAATTGCATGATAATATTTTATTACAATCAGAAATATTAGTGCCTTAAAAATAACTCATAAAATTACACCTCAAAATAACAATAAAGTCATAAAAAAACTAAACTAGATAAATAACAATAAAAAATATAGAATATCTAATTTCTAAAATTTATGATGAAACATACAATAATTGTAAACATGAAATCGTTATCCAAAGACCAACTATTAAAGAAAATTAATAAAAGTACTATACAATTGATAAGAAAATACCTACATGGATCAATACACAAACAATCATAAAACATAAAAATTTTAATGTTTACTACAAATGTATTCCTATTAAATAATAAATAAAAAAGTTATAAATATTCTTTCATTCATACAAAATTTTAGGGATTTAGAAATTTAATTCTTCAAATATTATTCATTTTTAAAACCATATCGATCCATAAATATTAAATTTAATATCTATATTTCCTCCATCATCAATATTAAACTAAAATTCTACTAAATCTTTTAAATTTTCTACACATTCTCTAAAAAATTTTTATTTTAATGTAAAAGTTTTAATTAAAATAGGAAGGCTGCTTGTTTTTATTAATAATTTTCTTTTATATATGAATTATTTTAATAGAAGATTATTTTTTGGGCAAAAAGAATTTTTTAATTGTTTAAAAGAAATTAATTGTGATTCTTTAAAAATTAGGAATGAAATTCTTATATACATTTACAAATGATATAATATGTTTTATTCATTAAGGAATTTCAGGGTTTACCATCTGATACCCTGGAAAATTAACATATATGTCAGTAAACCAGCTTCCCAGGGACTGAAAAAAAACCAAATGTAAATTTTGTACAACTTATGATTAGATAAAATCCCTTCTCCCAGAAGGGCCTAATAATTTACAATTTTACATAATTTTTCTTTACTAATATAAAAAAAAATTTTACAGTATAAAAATATTAAAAATGTAGTTTAATTTATGTGAAATCTAAATATTATAATGATTTAATGAGTTTAAAGAGGTACAAGATTTAAGCATCTTACATCGAATTAGATCCACTGTAAATCCAAAGTAATATAATGAAATTCAAGTGTGTAACTGGATGTTACACACATTAAATAAATCATATATTTTAAAATATTTTTTTTATGTATCAGACTATTAGGTGAATTGTCAAATACAAACTATTTAATATCAATTTCATGACATTAGGTTTTTAAAAAGTTTTGAAATAAATATTAATCAAGGTAATCTTTTCTCAAAATTTTATATTCATAAAAATTTTCTTGCATTTTTAATTATTCATATTTTTTTATATATAAGTTCGTACATCATTTTTATAACTTTATCGATTGCGGATAATTCTGTCAATAAATTTGCTATATATATTCATTTCTAAAAAAATTTTATTCCACTAATTTGAAATGTATTGCTAATTTACATTTGAATTCAGCCGCCAATAATTTGACACTTAGATTTTTAAATATTTCTTCAATATTTTCGGACGGGATAGTTATCCGGTCTGAATTTTTAAAAATATTTTCATTATTTTCAAAGGCTGGCTTCCCAGTGCCTAGAATTGTTTTAAATTTTTTCATTATATACACCTTATTATTTTTACTCACTGTAATTTGTTTTACATTTTTTCGTTATTTTGAGCCGGTCTATTCATATGAGAAGGATTTGTCTTTATTTTAACATTATTTTTATAAACTTCAATTGGTTTCTTGTTAGTAGTTTTATGGTTGGCATTATTATAGTCTTTAATTTATTCATCAAAAATATCAACCATTTATATTTGCCATTAAAAGCAAAATTTTCACATTTTATTATATAATATACTATTCAATATTTTAACATTACTAGCTTTAAGTACACTTAGTGTTGAATAATGATTAATATTATATATTTTTAACACCTCATTCATTAAATTTCGAATGATAAAATTTGGAACCATTATCTACTAGTTAAATACTTGGTTTTCTTGTTTTGAAAATTGATTCAAACGTTTTAAATATAATAGGAAATGCATATTTATTTAATAATATAAATAATAATTTTTTTCATATATCTCAGATATTAAACTTATTTTTTTAGAATTCATTTTAATAAAAATCCGCATGCTATACATAATGTATTCCATATGGAATTACTTTGCTTCTAGGAAAATGTATTTTTGCTTGGTTAAAAAATCAATTAATTATACCTGGGCCAATGTTTAAATTTTGGTTACAGATTTTAAAAAACTATTGCTTTTTAGATTTACATACAGAACAAACACACATATATATATGCATATATATATGCATATATATANTATAAATTTAATAAACTTCCTTTACCTTTCTTTAAAAACTATAAATATACAATTATTAATTTCAAATCCTTTAGAAATTTGAATTCCATCAACTAATTTATTAGTGATTTGATATCCATTTTTATTGGTAATGGTTTGAAAAATCTATATCATGGCCTCTTTTAACTATTCTTAAAATTGGTGGTTTGTGAAAGCCTGCATTAATTCTAAAAACTAATTGAAATTAAAAATCTCTTAATATGTTATGCAAATTAATTTTAGTTTGGTTTTCCCAGTAGTAATTTTCCTGATTAATTTAATGTTGGTATTCTAATCGATTGAAAATATTGTAACTAATGGTGTCGATGGGAAGGATTAATTTGCAATATTTATTTATCTTTTATTTTCAATACAATAATATGTGTATTTATATGTTCAAACTAATTTTATATATATAGTAATATTAAGGTGAATATAATCATCATTAATAATTTCTTTTAAATATTATCGCTTAAAAAATTTTGAAATCAAAAACGAATTTAATATAATCACTTTATTAAGTTATCAAAGCTTCTTACATTTTAAAATGATTAAAATTTTCAATGTTAATATGTTTATTCAAAATAGATTAATTAACATAGGTTTTTACAATGCAAGAATGAAAAAGGCTTAATCTAGCTTTAATATCAACAGTTATAGTAAAATAATTTAAATTATAAATTTACTTTTTTAATCATCTTTCTCATTGTTATGATAAAAATCAAGTCTCTCTTCGAAATCATCAAATTATTTTCAAAACTCATTTTTCTTCTATTGTATATTATATATTTTTCCCAGCAACTCATTAATGGGTTTCCGAATACATGTCGTTTATTAATAAAAAAATTATTACTTAGTAAATGAATCTATTATTAGTTATATAAATGACCCCATATAACAGAATAAAGCTTTTGTGTTCACCCATGATATAATAAAATTTATAACACTGAAATAATTATTAATTTTTATATGAATTTCTCCACCAAATGAAAAGAAAAATAGTAGATATCATTAATATTTCATAATAACAAACCCAATAAGAACCAGGATTTGATAAGATATATTTGATTTCTATACATTTAGTACATTTTTGTGGTTGTTATTTATTACATATAATTGCTGTATGGAAAATAATTTTTCCAGATCAAATTTTAATTGAAAAAATAAGTCTAGCTCACTTTAACGATGAGAATTTTAACAATTTTGATGCAAAATGGTTTTTTTTTTTTCAGTTTTGGGGAACTTTTCTGAATTAGTAAAAAAATTTTATGTGGAAGGATAAAATTTAGAACAAATTTTCTTGAAATGTTGTAATTTTTTAAAAATTATATTGATCTTCTTAAAATTTTGTTGAAAAATAATAAACTTTGATGAAACAGGAAGATTTTTATTTAATAATATTATGATTTCTAAAAAAATTTAGCTGTTTGTTGAAAAATGGAACGANGTAAAACAATTGTGTAATTATAATATTTTTTTAAAGAATTGAGGCAGTAACCACCTTTACTAGCTACTAATATAATTTACTATCTAATTAATAGTAAAATATGGAGCAAAAAATCCTTAATGTGTATCAGTCGCAGCTGAATACAAAAAACAATATGGGAGCATATTTTTTATACTTTCTGTCTACTTGAGCGTTTCAATTTCATATTACCCCTGCTTTTCACGGGTCTTCTTTGGTCGAACTCGCTAAGGAACTTTATGCTACTGAGCGACGTGACGCAATACGGCGCTGCAAACTTCAGTTAAACAAAATGGCGATGGAGACAGGCGTCAAGAGCATTCCACAGGTGCAACATACTCCTTTTATTTTTGTCACCGGTGACAGGTGAGAAGAAGAATTTAAGTAAATAAGGTGTATAAGAAGTAACATACGATTAATTGACATATATCGGGAAAGAAAATGCATGTAATTAACTATTCGAATTACCTTGTTACCTTTACAGTTAAAAAAAAGGCTCACTTCCTTGAGCTACGGAATAGGTAAAGCCACTCTTAACTATTGCGAATCACTGTATTTAAAGATTCATTTTAAAGTAACATATGCTTATTTGTTTATGATATATATTATTTAAGTGGGAAACAAAGCATGCTTAATTCAGGAAGTTGTAAGAGAATATGTTATTATAATGTTTGAGGCTTTGAGAGGACTTAAGGTAATAGTGAGTTAATTTATTGATATATAACGAAAACATGATTTCAATTCACATAAAAATAATTTGTTTCAAGATAACTAATTGCGAAGCTAGTATACATAATAAGGAAAATCAAAGATGCCCCGAAGCTTGAGCGAGAATTTCCAATACATCCTCAGTTTAGTTTATGAATAAACAATACCAGGGGTAGGCCCTAGGAATCCGTGGGTTCACTATTCTTGTGCGAGTCAGGTAAACCGGTTCAATTTGAAACCCACCCTTTTTTTTTTGACAGAGTGTAACTGTATGAATGTTACCCTAGGTGCTCCGCATTACCCGCGTTTTAATTACTCAAGAATCGTGAAGCACGTACATGCCTGCCACCTGAGACCCAGGTCATAAATTCGGCCTGCGATAAGCTTGGTAAGTATACCGCATAACCCACGTTTTACTCAAGAACGGTGAAGCATGTACATGCGTGCAATTTGAAACCCAGGTCATAAATACGGCCTGCAATAAGCTTGGTAAGTATAGAATCTATTGCCGAATGAATTCCAAAATTATCTTACGAACTACCGATATATATGGTGTATATCTAATACTTGTACTGCTCAACCATTAGCATTTCAGGCCTATAGGTAAAGTTGGGTGGTGCAAAGTCCATTATGCTACGAATTTCGAAATAATCGTACAAAATACCGAAGTTTTGTACACTGTACAATAATTATGGTGCGCTAAATACGGACCATTTTGTTACCGACATTTATTCAAAAGGGCCTAACAAACTATGAACCGAGGGAGTGTCCAAAGAGATAGCCCTCCCTCAAATCCTGACAAAATCCATCGAAAACAGCAGCTTTAAGAGGCGAAAATGTTTGAAAACAGACTTCCCCGGTCGCAGCATCTCCTCTCCCTGGGTGGAAGATTTGGGGAGTGGATTGAGGGAAGTGGGGGTTCGATTTAGGAATGTTCAAAGGCTTGCATAAACTTTGTCCCAGAACTCTACCCTTTAAGGGTGGAGCCATGCGCGCCCTTAAAGTCATCCTTCAAACTTTCGTTCTTGATTAATGAAAATGGCCAGGGGTTGGCCCGTGGGATCCACGGGTTCGCTATCCTTGGGTGAGGCAGGTAAACGAGTGAAATTTTAAACCAACCCTTTTTTTTTTTTTGACTGAGTGCAGTTGTATGAATGTTTTCCTAGGTGGCCAAAATAACCCGCGTTCTTACTCAAGAACGGTGAAGAATGTTCATGCGTGCAACCTCAAACCCAGGTCATAAATACGGCCTGTGATACGCTTGGTAAGTGTACTGCATAACTCGCATTTTACTCANCTAATGCATAACTCGCAATTTACTCAAGAATGGTGAAATAGTACATGAGTGCAATCTGAAACCCAGGTCATAAATACGGCCTGCGATAAACTTGGTAAGTATACTGCATAACTCGCATTTTACTCAAGAACGGTGAAACAGTACATGCATGCCATCTGAAACGCAGGTCATAAATACGGCCTGCGATACGCTTGGTAAGTGTACTGCATAACTCGCATTTTACTCAAGAACGGTGAAATAGTACATGCATGCCATCTGAAACGCAGGTCATAAATACGGCCTGCGATACGCATGGTAAGTGTATTGCATAACTCGCATTTTACTCAATAACGGTGAAATAGTACATGAGTGCAATCTGAAACCCAGGTCATAAATACGGCCTGCGATACGCTTGGTAAGTGTACTGCATAACTCGCATTTTACTCAAGAACGGTGAAATAGTACATGCATGCCATCTGAAACGCAGGTCATAAATACGGCCTGCGATACGCTTGGTAAGTGTACTGCATAACTCGCATTTTACTCAAGAACGGTGAAATAGTACATGCATGCCATCTGAAACGCAGGTCATAAATACGGCCTGCGATACGCTTGGTAAGTGTACTGCATAACTCGCATTTTACTCAAGAACGGTGAAATAGTACATGCATGCCATCTGAAACGCAGGTCATAAATACGGCCTGCGATACGCTTGGTAAGTGTACTGCATAACCCGCGTTTTACTCAAGAACGGTGAAATAGTACATGAGTGCAATCTGAAACCCAGGTCATAAATACGGCCTTCGATAAGCTTGATAAGTGTAGAGTCCTTTGCGGAATTAATTCCGAAATTATAGTACGATAAACCTATATGTGTGGTGTAGATCTAATACTTGTACTGCTCAACCATGTTCATTTCAGGCCTATAGGTAAAGTTGGGGGGTGCAGAGACCATTATGCTACGAATTTCGAATTTATAGTACAAAATACAGAAGTTTTGGTACAATGCGCCATAATTATGGTGCGCGAAATATGGACCAAGTGACTTTTTATTATAGTTATTGTACATATTATGGTACACCATTATGTAACCGACATTTATTCAAAAGGGCCTAACTAACTCTTAACCGAGGGAGTTTCTAAAGAGACAGTCGTCCCTCAAATCCTGACGAAATCCATCGTAAACGGCGGCTTCCAGAGGCGAAAATGTTTGAAAACAGACCCCTCAGGTCGCCGCATCTCCTCCCTTGGTTGCTGAGGAGGATAGTGGGGGTTGAGAATGAAATGAAAGTGGAAGGCTCAAAGGTGTGCACAAACTTTGTTCCAGAAGTCTACCCCTTAAGGGTGGGGCACTGCGCGCCCCCAAATTCACCCTTCAAACTTCCGTTCTTGATTAATGAGATAGTTCACGTGATAATGATAATGGCGGCTCTCCACTGCGGTGTTCGTGTCGACTTGGAAGGTGCATCGAGCGAGCAGCTCGCAGGCAATGCTAGTGCAGGACGTGCACGCTACAGTTGCCACACCTCCATGTCTGCTGCTTGGTTTAAGTATACCCGGAATATTTTAGGTGTATTTGCGTGGAATGCTATTCTGCTAGACAAGAACCATTTTTGCCTTTTTTCTGCTTTTTTGCGTTGGTGTTATCGGAAGCACTTGTATTCGTAATCGGGTTCAAGTGGCTGTAGTATTTGCAATTTCAGTTATTAAAATCTGCTATTTTTATTTTGGTCGCCCAGCTACAGCAGAAATAGCACAACGAGCAAGATAAGCAGAAATAACCAAATTAAAATCAGAAACATCGGTAATTCTTAATAGTAGTGATTGCGAAAATCAATTTGTTTTTACACAATTGATTAGGAGAAGATGATTTGTTTTCCTGTAAGAAATGGAATGGGATATACTCTTAGTAAAAAAATAATAAAGTCACTTTTATTCTGGAAAGTAATTTGTTCCGAATAGTCTGAATTTGATACACACAAACTAAACTGGGGTAGTAATCATTACCGTAAAGGTACTAACCATTTATTATTATTTCCAAAATTCTAGTTTTCTTCTGTTTGTTTTTCATATCTACCCGCCAAGGGCACTGCTTGTCCTAACTCTTCGCTGCTCGTGGCAAATAGAGCTTGCTCTCAGATAGAAATAGCATACCACGCGAACAAAACTAGAATTTTGCTAGAGCAGACACAACTGGAGGCTGCACAGGTATGAAATGGAAGCTTATATGGAATGATGTCTGGTTACGTGATAAATGCATCCTTGCTGCCACCAGCTTGTGAAGGTTCAGAAGTACAATTTTACAGCACACTGCAGAGAAATGGAGTGTTTTATACATAGCACCAAACTTGTTATGCTAATTGTTGTTTTGTTGGTTTGAAACATCAGAATCAAACTTAATTTGACTCATTTATTTAACGAGAACATACTATTACATCGTTTATGTGTCTTTAAATACTGTTCGCAATTATCTTTTCCATCAATTAATTGCAATTCCATATACATTCGCCTTTTAACCTTTTTAAGACATAAAGTTATATATATATATCTATAATATTATACGTTCTTACTTTGTTTATCAGGCATGCCACACAATACTTTCAATTACATTATATTGTGTTGAGGTGTTTCCACGCACATAATTTACACTAATCTCTTTAAAAAAGCTTACATAGCTTTATTTTTAAAGATTTGTGTATGTACATGAACTCTGGCACCATAAAGAGAATGCAGAAAATACTTCGTGACAGCAGTTTCAATGAAAATATTGTATTAAAAAGTCAAGTTCCACAACACTACAATTCAAAACTTTGTAAAATAAATAAAATATACTGTTACATTATGGTTGAATTTTATTGTTTTCGTTCATGCCAGTTTTCTGTTTTTAAAATATCATTTACTGAAATTTTTTGGTTCTGTGTCATCTATCAAGAACTATTTAGCGATCTAAAACAAAATCGGTACAAAGAATGTACATACTATTGCAATTTCATTAGGTAGCTCAGGCTCTTATCATTCTGCTGTTTGGATTTTAAGTCTTTCTGAATAAATAAATATTTGGCACCATATATTGAGAAATATTTAATCGTATCCCGCACACTAACTGTGTAGTTGTAGACTACCTAAACTGAAATAATTTTTAATATAAGGAGCATCCTTTTAAAATGGCGTCATTTTTAGATGTTTGTGACAGTTTGCGTGCCTACCGAAACTTAAGGATTATTTCACCAATTTTAGTCGTTCTAATTGTATACTCTGTTAACTCAGAGTCACTTTCGTCACCCTGCAACCAATACCGAGTCCTTGCAACAGATTTTCTGACCTGCATTGGGGCAGCAATGGTGTAGTTATTAGACAACTCGCTTCCCACCAAGGAGTGCTAGATTTAACCAAACTAGATTAATAATTAGATTTTTACTATGCCAGAATGAAATAAGCTTAATCTATCTTTTTAATATCATCAGGTTTAAAAAACATCATTTAAATTATCAATATCTTTTTAATACATTCCTTTTTTATGTTATGATAAAATTTAATTTTCTCTTCTAAATCATTAAAATGTTTTTACTAACGTATTCGTTAGAAATTATATTCGAAATAGGTTTATAATTGTATCATATTTTTTCAATATGTATCCCAACAACTGGTTTTCTGAATACACAAAATTTAATAATACGAAAATTGTAATTGAAAAATTATATACTTCAAAAAATTAATCTATTAATATTTAACAGAAATGAACCCATACAACAGAATCAAGTTTTGGTATTTGCCCATGATAATAATAAATTTACAAACTTTGATAGAATTATTTATATCTTTAGGAATATTTCCACCAAATTAATCGAAACAGTGAATGTCAGTAATTATTATATAAAAACAAACCCAATAAGGACCAGGATTATGATAAAATATAAAAATATTTATAATAGCAAATTCATTTATATTCATACTGGCTGTGCCAGTAGCTCCGCTCGCGTGGACTAGAGAATTACTGCTTAGGTTTTTTTTTTAATAAAGTGTAATTTTACGTAGTTTTAATTATGAGATAAATGATTTATTTCACAAATATTTTAAATTTAAACATACTTTTATTATTTACATTTTAATATTTTGCATGAATTTATTTGTTGATTTTTTTCTTTTTCTAATATAAAGACATATATTTTACATATAAGGTAAGAGTTATGAAAATATCTAGGATGCCGTTATTACGGATGTAAACCAATGTGTCTTGGGTCCTCTCGTGCATGTGGCGTAGTCCAGGGACGTTGGTAAAAACGCTTATTAGTATTTCTTGGTTATAGAGAGCTATATGGTACCGTTGAGTTTTTTTTAGGACTATTCGTTATACACAAATATTTACAACGTGATATTGTTCAATCTTTAACGGTTTAGACACCGTATTGCAGGAGAGCGCGCTGGTGGCAAACTCTTTCCCGACTTGATTCTCTTATATCGCTACTGATTATTCCTTACGTTACTTGATGCAACAAAAATTATACTTAAACCTGGTCAGAGAACACAGATACGAATTTAAATAAAAACACGTAAATCCAATAAGTGATAAGCGCACTAACAGACAGACAGACAAAAAGACGTTGGTTTTATAATATGTAAAGATTGATATATCTGGTAATTCATCTATATTATAAACGTTCACAAAAATTGCTATATTTAATTTAAATACATTGGTTTTAAATCGATATTTTATATTAGTATCATTTCAAAAATTCTCTGGACTAAATTATCTTTTTTCTTTGCTACAATTTATTCACTGATATTATTTACAACAGCTTAATTATTTTATATTGGTTCTTCTAATTATTGTTTAGTTTTTCTCGTTTGTTCGACAGAATAATGAATATTACTGGCATCAGATGCTAATTAACCTAAACCGCATAAAACTGGCACTGCAATTGGTAAAAATTCCACCAGTTTTTAAACCAGAACCAATTTTTGTATATAACCATTTTTTAATAACAGGTAAAGATAATGTCATTAAAAAATAATTTACATTCGTTTATTTTATTTTATTTTTTCGATTTTATCTTCTTGTTAAATAGTTATCAATATCTAAATCTTTAAATTTTTTGATTGGTATATAAAAGTTATATTTATAGTCTTCATATAAGTATAATTATAATATAGAAAATAAAATCTTTATATTTAAGAATTTTATTTCTCCAATAAAATTTTCTTGAAGTAAACATATTTACAGAAACAAATGTAGAATAAAATTTTTCATTAATTAAAGATTCTTGATCTAATATTATTTCTTTAGCTAGATATTGTAAAACTTATCAGATTCACGTATATCTTTCTAATCTTTTACATCTTTCAAATATTTTATCTAATTTCGTAAAAGGGGCACAAAAATTAATTAATTTTTTTTTCATGTTGATTATAATTACAAAAATTCAATGAAATAACATTTAATCCTCTTATCAGATGTTGAATTAAGGTAGGAATATTTACATCAAAATCCACAGTATTTACTATCTAATATATTCATAGTAATAACTGCTCGTTAAGACAATTTTTTTACCAATATCTTCTTTACAATGATTAATTAATAATATATAAATAAATTTTCTTTCATTACTCATCCATATACATTCTTTTGGTCAATTATTATATTTTTAATGACTTCGCGAGATTTTGGTATTCTTGGAGAATATGTTTTTTCTGGTATATTTCGCTATTACCAAGATGATGGTATTCTAATATTTGGTTCCTAGATTTGATTAATAATATTATTATATTTCCAACTTTTATGTGATTTAATTTTTATTTGGATTATAATTTAGTAAATAAAAAATTTGTCGATGTTACTATTTACGTATAATTATCATAGTCTTCATTGGTATAATTAATTTCAATGTCTTTATGTTTAATTTTACTTAACAAGTTATAAAATCCTTCTGTTAAATCATACTCTTAATTTATAACACATATCTTATTATTATTTATGTTTACTTGTGTATCATCTATAAAATATTGTCCAATACCTCTAAATCCAAACCTATCATTAATAACATTAAATTTTTGAGAAATATATTAGTAGTGGATCGATTCAGATATATATGTAACATGTTAATATTGTTCATCATTATTTTAAAAAAATTTCCGAATGAAGTTACTTCATGTGTTGGTGGATAGTTTACATTTTATACAAAACCAGGAACTAAAACAGCTTATAAATTTTGGTTTTCTTCAGTTACTTCCTCAATACTTTTGCTAATGTTTTGTAATACATTAATTTAAAGCAATTCTTTCATTTTTTTTCTCATACTACACCTTTTTTATTAATGTATTAATTTTTCGATGTGTGGTTCAATTATTGATAATTATATATTTTGGAATTTTTTTTTTTATCTAAATATGTTTTAAAACATTCTAAAGTATTTAGTGGCATTTCCACCAACGGTTCAAACTGAAAAGTAATTCAATCTTTATAATATAATCATTTTCGATATTAATATTTATGATGATTTACCTTTCTCAAATGTTTTTCAGGAACAATTTGTACTATTAAAGAAGGATAATGTTGGTTATAATGGATGATATGAAAGTATTGACGTATTTTCTAATTTTTTCCCATATTATTTCCTCGATTAAAAATTCATAATATGTTCAAATAATTGAAGCAATTGATATTCCTGGAATTACAACAACTGTGATGCATGCTTTAGTAAGTTCACCATTAAAAAAAAATTATTTAGAAAAGTCTGTTGTTGACAATAAATATCAAGTTAAATCTATTCATTGTAATGTAAGAAAGGAAATTTTTTATCAGTGGAGATATTTATGTTGTATTCTTAGAGATACTAACTTTTAATATAGGAATTTATCCCATAATATACGTTCAATTCTGTAAGAACCTTAAAAAACATTGATGGATCAGTTTATAAAATTTACGCAGATCCAGGAAAAATGTTATTCAAAGATATGAAATTATGTGACCTATTGTAGAATATAGAGGAATGGTTGGTTGTTCTATAAAATAAAAGAATTATAAGAATTTAAAAGCACATATTTACTTTAATTATTGGCAATCTTTAGTGGAAGCTGTTCCTCAAAATACAAGAACATTTAATTTTGATATTAAATATCAAAATCATAATTTACATTTTGATGTGCCTGATTTTATATATTTTGGCTTTCAATCTTACAGAAAAAATGATTCTGAATAGTGCGTTCATGCTTCTGTGTTTGATCATTGTGTTGTAAAAAATATTTCTGTTACAAATGGAAAAAATTAAATTTTTTTCTAAAGAAAATTGTACTCTAGATTTTTTGTTGATTTCTTTCTTAAATCTTTTTTCATATCACGATTTAAGAAATTATGAAACAAAAACTACAACAAATTATAGAAACAAAGTACTACATTATAAAACATATTTTAATTGTGATAGTGACTTTAATTATTATTATTATTTTGCTAGGAGACCAATATAATTTACTTATTGTACTCTAAGTGAAAAAAAAGATAGTTTAAGAAAAAATGAANGTGTTGTAAAAAATATTTCTGTTACAAATGGAAAAAATTAAATTTTTTTCTAAAGAAAATTGTACTCTAGATTTTATGTTGATTTCTTTCTTAAATCTTTTTTCATATCACGATTTAAGAAATTATGAAACAAAAACTACTACAAATTATAGAAACAAAGTACTTCATTATAAAACATATTTTAATTGTGATAGGGACTTTAATTATTATTTTTATTTTGCTAGGAGACCAATATAATTTACTTATTGTACTCTAAGTGAAAAAAAAGATAGTTTAAGAAAAAATGAATATCAACATTAGTATTGATTTTCATAAAAATTAACCAGATCGTATAATATGTAGTATAATTTATTTTGTAAAAGAAATTTTACTTATGATTTGCTGAAAGAAAATATAAGAGAATATGTATNAATATGTAGTATAATTTATTTTGTAAAAGAAATTTTACTTATGATTTGCTGAAAGAAAATATAAGAGAATATGTATACAATTTTGATATTAAATGAATGAAAAATATTAAATGAAAAATTTAGGGATTCTAATGAATTAGCAAAATGTGTTGATAATTTTATACAGATGTTTTAATATCATCAAAAAGTTTTTATTCATAAATTTTTTAGTACTTTTAAAGCGTATATTGAATATACATCCCCAAAATGTTAAATATTTTATATCCTATCTAGCAGATGGGTATTACTTTATACAAAATATTCTATTATTCTTATAATTTTTGTGTAAATACTGTAATGTAACCCACACAAAAAATTGTTTTAAAANATACAAAATATTCTATTATTCTTATAATTTTTGTGTAAATACTGTAATGTAACCCACACAAAAAATTGTTTTAAATATAATTTAATCATCTTGTCACTTGCTACAGAGCAACTCAAAACGATGCTTATTATTTCTATTTAATTATTTTTTTACCAGTTTTATTCCATTTTGTCCGACATATTAATATAAGAAATTATCCTTTCAATATTGTCTCTTGTATTCACTTTCACAAATTCTACAGTGTTAGGAGAGATTATCCTTTGTTTTTTCAAATTCAGAAATTAATTATAAATCTACAAGAGAGCAAAAAAACTGGTTTAGGCGTGCGTATGCAAATGACAGAGGTAGGAAACCAAACAGNGTCACTTGCTACAGAGCAACTCAAAACGATGCTTATTATTTCTATTTAATTATTTTTTTACCAGTTTTATTCCATTTTGTCCGACATATTAATATAAGAAATTAACCTTTCAATATTGTCTCTTGTATTCACTTT
>NQII01013433.1:0-20993 GCA_002778355.1 Clitarchus hookeri
TTTAATTGGTCTGTGTTCTGTACACTATGAGCTGATCTTGAGCATTACAACATGGCAGCATTTTTCCCATGATTGTCTTTATTGACAAGTGTATAAAATAATATATATATTTCATATATATATAAAATATATACATTTTTTTTAAAAATAATACTATCTTAAAATTGGTTATAAGTACATAATAGCAGAACTTCAGCTAAGCAAAAGAAGATTTGCAGCTATGTATTTCACTTACTCGGTAATTCTGTTCTGCAATTTCTTTGGCACGTTTGTTTCCAGCATCTTTCAACTCTTTCTCTTCTTTCTTCTTCAGCCTCAATGCTTCAAGATGGTGCCGGTAATCATACTGAAAATAAGAAAAAAGGCTATTTAAAAAACAGATTTTTATAAACTGAGTAGCTGGAGCACAACTACACAAACAAATGATATAAAATAGCCAATTTGTTGGCTTATTAAACTGTTCCCAAACATTATGAGATTTTATGTTTTACAGCCTACATCAGGTGCTATTAATAAACTCAAATATTTCTTTAAACTGGGAATTTGTATTAATTTAGGTGCAATAAATTTAAAGGCAAGTCTTGAACTATCAGAAAAGTTATGAAAAGAGTCAAGAGCATATTACGGACATCTGTAAAATTACTGCAGTCCACGTACTGCACCTAAATACATACTGTATATCATATAACTTATTAAAAATTTTAATGGTCAATTCATTAAGTAAAATAGAGTATAAACTCTCTTTATCAACCCCAATTATAACGTCCGTCTTTCTATAAAAAAATTATTTTTGAGGAACTGTAAAAATTTTTGATGGAAAATAGTAAAAAATTTGGGGGAACTCAGCCAAAAAATAAATTTGTTGCACTTTTTTTGATTACAACATGCTGCGTTTCTCTTGCTAAGCACTGTACTGGACATAGTGCATTTAGTCAATTCACAGTTTCTTCGGATGAATTGAAGCAAGCCTTTGAAAAATCACCCTAGGTATAACATGTCAACCTGTTTTTAAATAACTTCTATACGACAAATATATAACACCGTGATTAACTTTATACTATAAAATTGTATTCTTGAATAAATGTAACTTTCAGCTAATATCTTCTACAACTTGTATTTATTTCATATTCAATACAAATTAAAAACAGTGAGAGCAGCAATGTCTTGGCAATGGCTAGTAAGAAATAGTTTACAGTTAAAATATTGCTTTAACCTACTGTAATTTTTTGGTATGCTATTTGTAAATTAAACGTTGCCTATAGAAATATTTCCACGAAGTCAGTGTTTAGTCATCTCCAGTGCGAAAATTACAAATTTTTTTAATTATACAGATGTTTTCTGAAAAAGATAATACCTTCGAAGCATGTACTTAGCCACCCCTTGTCACTCAAAATGTTAAAAACATTGAGTGGTGCAAGGTTTTACTAATCATTGTAACTCCATGTTTAATTGTCTCTAGTGCAAAAATGACATCTATTTTTAATTAAATAGGCTATAAATTAATTTTAATACGTAGATGACTTCTAGAAAACAAAATAATACCTAAAATACATGTACTTAGCCTCCCTTTGTCATTCGAAATGTTAAAAACACTAAGCAGCGTGAGGTTTTATCAAGCATTTTAAATCCATGTTCAATTATCTCTAGTGTCTAATCAAAATTTCTTTTTCATGGAAAATGTGTTTGCTATATTCATACCATTGCAGAGAGTTCCAAAACTATGAACTTACTGACAAAGAAAATATTTACTGTTTAGTGCAGGCTGACGAACACTGATGAACCATCAGCGATATGGTATCAATGCTTGTCAGCGGTAACAGATTGCAGTCTTCATATAGTGCGACATGCTGTTTCTCTTTCCACTCATTTTAATGCAATCGCGAGTCTCTATAAAAGGTGCGGATTGACAAAAAATTATTCACAAAATCAAGCCAAAGACATTACCAAATCAAAGTACAAAAAAACTAAGCATAATAAGTCATCAACAAACAGGAATAAAAAACCACCATGTCACTAGGGCCTACGCACCATTATTTGCAATGATATTTTTAACTGTAACAATGAAATATCTTTCCATCAGTGCCACCTAAAATAAATAGAGTAACATGAATTCCATTTTGAGTTTTTTTCCAGTGCTTTTACACAGAATTATAGTGAGGACTATTATTTGTATATATTTGTAAATGGAGTAGAACTTCACTGTTGCAACTATTTTATTAAGACCATCTGCCTTTAAAAATCCATTTTTAAGGAACCGTGAAAAGTACTGTAAAACAAGTTGTAAATTTGAGGAAAATCAGTACATACCTAAAAATAGATACCGCCCCCATTTTTATGTATAGGGTTTGGGGTGGGTCAAAATATGTCAAATTTTCCAAACCGCTTCACTAACAACCCTATTCCTGGAAACCGTGAGGGTTCTTAACAGTAGGGTACTGTATTTAGGAGAACCTACGACTTGTTTCACTGCCATTACTCAACCTAATGAGCTCCAGTAAAATCAGTGCTTTCAGTAACCAATTGAAGCCTCGCGCAAGGTGCCACCCAGCAGCATGTAGAAACAACTGTCACTGATCAACAGTACTCGACAGCAAAATCGGAACAGCAGCTGGAATTACTGAAATAACTGGCAGTGAAATCTGTGAGTGACTACTTTTGAAAGCACTTTGTAGTGTCTTCTTCCGTCCGTTTGCGTAACCTCCAGCCTCACATCAATATAAACGTTGCTAAGCAATTTCATTTAATGATTACATCAACTACACAAGTCTGCTGTGTTTACCCCAGAAATGAAAAAAGCATCACGGAACACTTAGTTTTAATAACATGTACAGCAGTAGTGAAATAAGGGAAAAAATGTTTGGCTGTATACAGAAATGTTTTGAAGTGAATGTTTTTGATTTCTGTAGAGTATTGCAAAAATTTACATTTGTCCATGGTTTTATGGTGGTAACATCTGCAGATATATCAAAATGGCCACTGCAGTGGTGTATGCATTTATGTATGTACAAATAATTAATACCGAACATGAATATAGTCCACACGCCTGGAGAGTGGTATCGATCATGTGCGAAGTTAAAAAAACAGGGGACGAGGGGAGGCAAGCAGTTCATAGGCATCTGGCACGTTATTGATAACGCACACTGACAGTTGGCTGCCGCACTCCCCTCCTAACTCTTCCAGCACCTGTGGAACCTCATTACTTCATGGCAATCAAACCTTGTCGACCTTTACGTCACATTTTGAAGTGAAGAATAATATTTAATTTTGGTTTCTTTACGACCTTCAGTAATTAATAACTCGAACCTGGCACTTGCAGTGAGTTACAGATGCTCTGTGCTTATGCATTATTTGACAACAAACAGGTTTCCTATATGCCCTTCCAGGATATCAGTTTATTCAGATGTGTGTATTGAAATATATCAATATTTGAGTAACAAATCCTATGATTTTCCTACAAGAAGATACTGAAAATTGACTTCACACTAAGTCGTCACATGATATTTGAACATTCATGACAAGGAGAAGTCAAGTACAAGTGTGGGGAATCATTTTATTCGGAAGATGTCCGACTATTGAATTAAATTAATATTCCATGCAAAAATCATTTTGATTAGACACTAGCGACAACAATTGAACATGGACTTACAATGCTTGGTGAAACCTTGCGCTGCTCAATATCTTTAATATTTTGAAAGACAAGGGGAGGCTAAGTATATGCCTTTTGGGTATAATTTTTTATTTAGAAGACATCTACATATTAAGATAAATTTGTAGCCTATTTAATTAAAAATAAAAGTGTCATTTTTGCACTTGAGACAATTAAACATGGAGTTACAATGATTAGTAAAACCTTGCACCCCTCGATGTTTTTAACATTTTGAGTGACAAGGAGTGCCTCTAGCTTATCATCTTTTTTCAGGAAAAATCTGTATGATTAAAAAATTGTGAAATTTTCACGCTTAAATACTGACTTCATTAAAAAAATTTGCGAATTTTGACGTACTGGGAATGGGTCAAAATCGGTTCAAAATTTCCCAAAATATCTATAGCAACCAACCAGACATAAATGACCTTATTTCTGGAAACTTCTAGGGGTCGTTTTAGTAAGGTTCTACTGTATTCTCATAAGTACTGCACATAAGAGTTCCATACAACCATATAACTTAATATAAATTTTAATGGTCATTTAATAAGTAAAATATTCTCATAACTGTTTTCATTATATCACTCTACAGTACATTTATGAAAACTTACCTTTAGTTTCTTAAACCGTCTTTGTGCGATCATGCGCCGTACGTGAGTCTGGATTTTGATAATTGCCCACATTTTTTGACTGTACATCCTGCGTACAAGATAACCCCGAGAGCGTGCCTAAAAATAAAAATATAAAATTGACTGAAAGGTATTTAAAATGAAATACAAATAAAACATACATACAAATTAAAATTATGATATTCCTTATATACAAACCATAAAAGTTTTTTTTTTTTTAATATCCTCTATAATATGCACAAGGAAGCAAGTAAAACTTGGTTATATTTTTAACACTACATTAACTGAAAGGAAGAAACAAAGTAAAAATAATTATCAATTACTCTATAAGAGTATTTCAGTTTCATTGAGATAAGTAGTCTGTGAATTTATTTTATATGAATATCTGACAGTATAAAAATCACATCACTGTACCTGAAGTCCCACAATGTGGCCTCGAAGATGCCTGAAGCGATGTGAGAGGACCCGGGCCCTGATGAGTGCCTGAAGTCGCATGTACCCCACTTTCATCTTCTGATACCGCTTCCTCTGGGCATAGCCCTTCCAGTATTTCTGGATTATTATCGAAGCTGCCTTCATTCGCAGGAATCTGGACATCAAATTTGAAAACAAATTAGTATACATAAGTCCAATCCGTAAAAGAGAGTGAATAGGGACAAAATTTTTCAAAAGTGTTTAATGTACTGTCATAATTTTTAGTGAAAGATATCAACACAAGAGTTTTTGCTAGGTCTGAACAGAATACTCTGATTTGATATCTTCTGATCAAAAATATGGCAATACAATAAAGAATTTTAAAAATGTTTTGTTGCTATTCACCTCTGTGTCCCTATTCACCCTGTTGTGTGGTATATGTTGTTTCTATAAGAAGCTGCAACTAAAAGTAAATACATTTTAAGATTACATTTTCTTATGAAATAGGTTTTATGATTATTCATTTAAGTGTTGTACAATATGTCTACCAGATACAAAGTTTTTAAATATTTAAATCCACATGTAACAGAAAGTCAACTTGCAGTGTTGGCAAATTAATTTATGGTTGTTGGTATCCATGTCAGTTTAACTTGCTAACATGGCCTTTTCTAGCAGATGAATACCTGCTACAATGCTGCTCTGATACTGTTTATTATATCGGTCTTGGTGCAGCATTGGGAATGATAGCGTGATTATCCGTGCTACGGCTTGTCACTGTTATCCTAGTTGTTAGACTGGTAAAAGAGCTTGAATGATGTTGCTTCTGCTGTAGTCTGATTTGGAGCAGTACTACTTAAGCAACTATCTTACTCAATGTTATTTAACCACACTCTGTATACCATACTTGCAAGGGCAAAGCAAAGATGATGGCACATATGTTTCTGCCTTAAAGCAATATAGCACTATGACACTCTAGCTATGTCCCCTGTTCTACAGTTTGACTATGAAATGAGTTAAAAGTAATTGAGATATAATAACTATCAACCAGATTGTTTAACATTTTGCTGTGATGACAGATCAGTGACCAGGTGATTTGATGATGATTTCATTACTAGTACAAAATTATTCTAAATTTGTAGTTACAAGGGTTATAATTTTAACTTAGTACATTTTGGGGCATTGGAAGATTTCCTGAGCAAGTACAGCTCATCCTCAACAGTCATTCTTTAATGCTGACATTTTAGTTTCAAGAACCGTGTTTCTCAAACAATAGTTTATATTGCCAGTGTTTAGAATTTTTATCAGTATAATATGGGACACAGTTTAATATAGTTTTTCTGTTAGCCGAAGGGAACAGTGTGGTGTAGGCATGTAGCAATATGGGGTCATGCCAAGACAAGGGTGCTAACAACTATCACCTGTAGCCTGCATAAATGTGGAATCCAGAGCTTTGTTGTGATAGCTGGCCAGTTTTCATTTCGTTACTACTCCTCTCTCATTGCAAAGGCGGGTATCTTTGGTGTAGGTGCCCTGAGTCCAGCAGAATGCATGCAGGTTTGTATTACCAAAATATTTGGGTCAGACAGGCAGTTCTTTGTCAACTACCTTAGAGAGCAGACCAGAAATTGGACAGGACAGCTTGCCCTGTCTAGGCAGGGCAAAAGCTCTACCTAAAGAGTGGTCCTCGACGATAGCTGAGGCGGACTGAATGAAATGCATTTTATTTGTTCATTGAACGGAAGCTGGATGTTGGCGGTCCACTAGTGTGACACCTGGACAGGTTAGTTGTGGTATGCCCTCGCCTGATGAAGGTGGAGTCATCCCCTGGTGGTGACTATGCTGCGAGGCAATTGTATAGTACGTTAATGTGCGTATAATTTAATTTAGTTATTTCATCTTTGAGCTAAGTTTAAATTTAATCTTTAGCATTAAGTCAGGGATAAGGTAATGTTAAGAACTTTCCCCATGATTTAGTTACAGGTTCAGTTTGGAAAAGTGATCATATGTGTTAATTATTGTCTGTTACAAGTTCTCAATTCACATTTATCCTATTTTGTAGTGTGAACAAGCTTTTCATTTGTGTAAATCTGTGAGATAACTTTTGTTACTGATTGAAATTCATGTTAACCTTTCTATGGTATTTACAATTATTTTTTATTGTGTGATGTGCAAACTGTAACTTTGCTTTTTCTTTTATAAAATAACTGTACTATTTTTGTAGAATTTACAATATTATTGTTCAATAATTTAAATGTGAATTTAGAAGGGTAAAAAAGGAGTACAAATTTGTGGACACAGTTGTAAGAATGTATGATACAGCCCCAATACCCTGATGGAGTTCACCCAACAGCATCTACCCTCCTGGTCTACCACCACAAAAACTAGGTTGGGCACCACTAATGTTATTGCAAAAACGCTGCAGTTTCCAAGTGAGGGCTTGTCAAAAAGACGTAATCGGGCCCACAGTCTTGCCTGGATGTGCTCGGGAGGAATTAGTTTCCATAACGCGCATACTACTTTCAAATTTAAAAGACTGCGATTCCCCGTCAAGGTCTGTTTTGGTATGAGTATAAATGAGATCTAGGGACAGTCACTAAAGATGGTAGGAAGAGACTTTAAAAAGGATTGCTTCTTATATAGACAGCTATGTGTGGCCTGCTCCAGAGTAAGCTCGCCTACAAACTAGTAATAATAGCACCCAAAAAGGCAGAGCCATAAATGATGTATACGAAGAGGTTCTTCTTTGGTAAAGGAATTAGATGCTGCTTTGTGTAGTACATGTGGGCAAAGCCGCAGACAGAAAGCTAGTGCGTGGGTGTTGTGTGTATCTTTGCATGTGTGTGTGTAAGAAAAATATCATTTTTCCCTTTCAGGAACATACAAATAATCTCTGGACTTTAACCAAAATGGAGGTTAAAAGTCAAAATATTTTGATTCCTCAATTCTAGCCACAATCACAGGAATCGAAGAATCAATAATCAAACTGTCCCATCACTAATTTAAAAGTATGGTCACTCTGAAGGATAATGCTGTCTGTATAACTGGTTTTTTTTTAAACATCTCTGAATAATCTCTTGATTCATAAAAACTTATGGCAAATGTTAATATATTGGTTACCTTCTTCTATACACCCATCCTCGTATGGAGCGCTGCAATATGAGGATCTTTCTTGTGAGCACCCTATCTCTCTCCTGTTCCAAAAAGAGGTCATGTGCATCTTTCAAGAAGACTTTTGTGTGTCCCAGCTGGTAGTCAGAGCAACCCAGCACTACATGGCAAATCTTCGCAGTTGCCATTCGACAGTCAGTCTGTAAGAATGTACGATAAAACACAATAAACACTCATGCACGTAGCGATCAGATATAAGAACTTGTACTTGCATCAGATGAAGAAACTGTATGTCAAATTTAGCTTTACTGGTCTGGTCAGGTAATTGGAACAAATGTGCCTTCAATAAACTTAAAATAAGTATCTAGTTCACAAACTTGTGAATGGGAATGCATGAAATAAAAAGTAAAGGTAAAATGGCATAATATAAGATTACAAAAAATGTTTCAATACATTAAAGTAATTTATTTTATCTATTAAAGTCAGTCTTTTATTTTATCTACTAATATATGTTTGAAAATTGTAAAATACCACTTATCCATGGTTAATGTGATCTTATTAGATTTTTACCTCAAAATACAAAAAAGTATAGTTAAAAGATACTGTCCAAAATTTTTGTACTACTGTTCATATTCTAATTTATTGATTTACACTTTACTTGTACAAATTTCACTTAAACGTTAAAGTTCTGTTTTTACAACAAATGAGACTAATAAATTGTTTATCATGTAATTGTATCATTTTTCTACTACATAGGTGCTAAACGTATGAAAAGTTACATCTTACCTTGTGAGATGGTGGAACACCAGAAATGAGAAATCTATAACGTTCAACGAACTCAGTAAAGCTATGTCTGATTGGATACCCTGCTCTCCTGATTCGGATGGTCTCCATCATGCCAGAATATCGCAACTGGCGACAACACAGCCCTCTATCGAACAACTGCAAAATTTTATAATAAAAAATTTTATGAACTGAAACATCCAGAGTTGTAATAAAGTTATAAAGTAATAAGTATATGAATAAGCAATTTTTTATTATCTCAACTGTACATATTTAGCATCAGTGTACTTACAAAATCAGGTGTGTAAGCTAACACAGATAATAATAGCACTCTGAACTTTTCAAAATTTCTTCCAACAACTACAAACGTTGAATACAGCTACTGTACTAAACTGTTGCTCAATCATTGATCATGCTTTTGCCTCAAATACAGTGAAATTTTTTTTTTACACTTTTCAAGGTACCGTGAAAAATTGTTGCGAAAGTTTCATTTTGCAACACAGCATGATGTGGCACTCTTTGTCTTGCATGATGACATACTGCAGTTACTAGTATCAATGTTTGTAAACATTACTGTCTACTTCGTTGTGTCTATTTCCTATGGAATTGCAATATACGTGAGACACAACGTGTGCAAAGAGTTTGTGAAGTAAATAACGGCAGTGCAGTAAAATAACTTTGAGTACAAGACGTTAAAAGATGGAGTCAGTCGTACAGTAACTGTGACGTACGCCAATATGATGCTCAGTTGTCACTGCAATGTATCTCATAAAGTGTGACTATCGAGAAATGTTTTTTTTTTATCAACACAAATATTTGCCAACATTTAGATATATTGTTATTAATTTTGGGTTGACAGCCTTATGTTGCACATAATGGCAGACATGCAAGATGCATTGGTGTGGTTTCAGCTGGCTCAAGGATGAGTAAAGCAAGACTCGGACCTGGCTCAGTGCACTATTTACAACCCAACTAAGAGGATTTGTTTCTCGCCACCACACCTGACCTTCCACTTATAAGAGAGGGATTCAAATCTATCTCATTACTGTGGAGAAAGCGTCAAATGGCATGGAAACCTTTGATTCACAGGCTTGCAGAACGTATGGTTAGCTCTGAGGATCATTATCACATGATAATAACTGCTGTTGAAGTGAGACGCCCTGCGTCTTTCCATCTCCCCGTTTTACTGAATTTTTGCTCGAACATCAACGTGATTTTTGACGCCTACTTGTCACGGAGGTTTTTCGTCTGTGGAAAATAATTTCCTACCTTTTGAACTGCATCTGAAACCAGCCCCGTTGACCCATGCAGCTACGGTAGCAGCAATCGGCCTGCTACGTGGAAGTGGTGGAATAGATCCACCACCGTCAGAGATCCAACATCATGCTGGTCTCCTCGAAGCTTGACTCCCTACTGCGGTCGAATCCCGCACCCCAGTGCTGCTAGCGATGTGATGTCACGAGTTGTAGGTTGTATTGCCAAACTGTCGCGGCATTGTGGTAGAGCCCACATGCACCACTTGTGAATTTATTTTCCTGATTCGACAACTTAAACTTTGAAAGACATTATTACCAAATTGTGCATTTCTGAACTTTTTTTGGGTCAGATTTTCTACCATTAAGAGCCGAGAACAGCAGCTCCTGGAGGTCAGATGGTCAGCTGACACAGCATGAAGAGGTTCAGCTGAGGCTATGGACGGAGATGACCAGCGGAAGAAACAGCATTCTCGTACTCAGATAAGTGTTTATAAAGAAAAATATGTAAGACTAGGTCAGGCAGATAATCATTTTTAGACCACCAATTTTAATGCTGAGTATGATGAAATCATGGAACGATACACACTTAAACGTAAGCCGCTTCACGGCCAAGCTTTAAGACATTGTATTTGGTATTGCCGACTCACGGCTTTTTGTATTTGCTTGTACAATGCAGAAGTATTCTACCACAGTCACTAAGGAATTGTAACTTGTAACTTCAATATGCCATACTCAATGGCTCACCGAAAACCGGAGGTTTTTTCTTTTTAAAGACTGTATACAAGTTTCTCCACAGCTGATAATCCAACGTCGTTGGAGATGAGTGATCAGTGTGGTGAAAACGTTTAAGTAATTCACCCACTTCCTTATATTGCCATTGAAAGTAATAGCTTAATTTTGAGTAGAGCCACTCTCAATCCACCAATTACTGCTGCCTCCATTTACTCTTCAGCCTTTTGGTCACTACATGTGGAAATCTGTTTTCCGCTTGCCTCGATGCATCAGTATTCTGCGCAAGAATAATGACGAGCAGAAAGACAAGATGGAGCGGCTACAGCCAGATCCTACCATCTCCTGTGTAACAGCTGACATACCCATATCATTGAGGTGGTTATTAACCTTTGTTACCAAAAACATGTCAGCACTCAAACACTTCAGGTACCAGTTCATAACTAGGACTTAATTCTACTTCCTGTATTGTCAAAGAAGCTCAATACTACATTTCAAACGCTGTGGGAGCTGACTTTATCGGACAATGAACTCTTTGCTCTAACTGGATTTTCAATGTATTTGGAAAAATTTTGTTGAAAGTAGAAGGCTGTTAATTCTTCTCAACTAACAATGCCCACCACCAGGTTAAAGGCAGGGTGATTTGGTATTTGTAAGGTTAGACCAACCCAAAGTCCTAGCAAATTCATGGTGATGTCTAATGTTACAAAATGTGTCCACTGTAATAGGGCTCACTTCCTGTATAAAGGTTCAAACTTTCTCTCAAACACTCTCAAGGAGCGCTATGCAGTTGTGAAGGACCATTCTAAGGAATGTCAGTCCAAGGTATCCTGTTATCACTGTAATGTCTGTCATCATTCATTACTGCTTTTTTTTGCCAGTGGGTCTGCTGAGGCTAGCAGTTCTGTAAATGTGTTATCGTCCTTCTTGGGGGAGTTTAAAACCATTATGCTGTCTACATCTATAATAGATGTTCAGGATTCTTCTGGTGCGTTTCAAACTTTCAACCCATCAGAGTGTTTTTTTTATTCTGGCAGCCAGGTGAACTTTGTTATGAAAAACTGTGTGACAAAACTGGATCTCCCTCACAAGAAAGTGGCACTATCCCTTGTAGGTTTATCACAAACCCTATTGATTGTAGCAAAGAGCATATCATTTTGTGTGTTGAAACCAAGCAGAAAGGAACAACCTAAGTTTTCAACTGAAGTATTAGTCCTTCCACACATCACTCCCCTACAGTTGGCTGATCCCATGTTCAACAAGCCTGGCACTGTTAATATGCTTGTTGGAGCAGAACTGTTTGCTCGAGTCCTGACAGTGAGACAGAGTTGATCCCCCTGGGGCACCAGTTACTCTCAAGATTGTTTTAGGATGGATTTTAATGGGACATGCTCAACATAATGTCCTGTTGTCTGAGTCACCTGGGGTGACCTTGTTCGTATTCTCCATGTTGACAAGTTCTATGTTGGAAGGGGTGGTAGAATGATTCTGGGAAATGGGAGAAACTTCCAATGAAAAACCACCTATTGCATCAGAACATAATGCTTGTGAAAAACACTTTGACATGGAGTACAAATTAAACAAAGTGTGCCACTGACTTTTAAAACATCATACCCAGAAGTGGGTGAGTCTAGCACTTCAGCATATCATCGCTTTATGCCCTTGAGTGTCGAATGGACAAAGAACCAGAGGTTCCCGCACATTATATACATATTGTTATGAGGGATTACATCTCCTCCACTCACCACATGAGTTTGGTTGCAGAGTCCAGCTTTCCTGCAGGCAAAACATACTTCATATCATCATTGTGTTCAGTCTGGACAACTCAACCATAAAATTGTGCATTGTTCTTGATGACTCTGCAAAAACAATGTTGGGGAAATCCCTCAACACGGTAATTTTAATGGGACCAAAATTGCAGAGAGACATTGTTGAGGTATCACTTCAGATTTATGTTCTTCAAATTGTGTTCACCGCATACCTCAAGCAGATGTACCGCCAGATCCTAGTGCATCCCGAACATATATGCTACCAGTGCACGTACTGGAGGGAATCCAAAGATGACTATGTTCAAGTCTATCAGCTTAACATAGTGTGACACATGTGAGTTTCTGCAGCCCCCTACCGTGCACTGCATACATTGTCAGACAGTTGGCAGAAGACATGTAAGCTTCCTTCCCAGTAGCAGCTAAAGTACTGTTCATGGATGCCTATGTGGATGACATGGCCAGTGGAGCCAATGAACTCTCTTTTACTCTGTGACTTAGGCATGAACTTCAAGAGCTACTGTTACGAGGGGATGTTTCAACTGCAGAAGTTTGTCAGCTACTCAGGAATTCTTGACGACTTACAAAACACTTCAGAAGACTTTTCGTTTCATGAAGATCAGTAGGTAAAAGTGCTGGGACTTTGGTAGAATCATGGTACTAATGTGTCACGACAACGTCTTTATTCCATTGCAGTCTCTGCCACAGCTGTGTCCCTTCCTAGTATGAGCTATTATGCCACATAAATCACTCTATTCTCACGTTGCAAAGATAGCAAGCATGCCACCCTGTTGCTGCCACCTATATGCTGGCTACCAGCAATGCATTGGTGCTCACCACTATGGCAGGTGCATTTTTACCACTCCTCCAGCCACCTGCCATGGAGGGGTATCACATGCGCATCCTGACTTCACAGTCAGGGTTCCTAACTCTCTCTCACTACATTCCTCTCCCTCTTTTCTACCCTCAGTCGGAGCGTATATAAACTCTGCGCAGCCGTTATTTTCTGGTCCGTGTCCTGGCCAAAACTCCATTGCCTATTGCTGCCACCCTATCTTACGTTTAGCTACATGCTAGCTGTTGTTCTCCAGATTCAACTTCAGTGCTTCTCGCTGGTACCATACCTATGCTGAGATACATGCTACTGTAGTAGTTTTCCGGCTAGTCTCCCAGCCACACCTCCAGCGCTTTTTGCTGTCACCTTGGCTACCTGCTGTAATCGTCACTTCAGATACGCATGAGTCACATTGTTGCAACTATAGTACTTCACTCTGGCAGTGACTGGTCACTTGCAGCGGACATCATGTTATATAGTACCTGGGTTACCCTCAACCCAAGCATCTGTAGCAAGTTGCGTTTACTCCCCCATCTACCAGGTTGGCAAATTATGTCTAGCCCTTCAGACCCAGGTCAGAGTACAGGCTTGGTGTGATCAGTTGGATAAACCAATAAAAGCAGTCACACTCTGTTGAACAGCTAGTTTGCAAAATTCAATACTGTTAGCAGTCTGAGCAAGCTCGTGTACACTTGTCAACATGAATTTAAGCAACTTGTACAGACACCAGCCCACACTGAAGCATCAAACCGGCCACGCTAATTAGTCAACATTGTGCCATAACTTATGACCATTGCAACACCTGACACTTGCAGCCGAGCGCTTTATCTTATCCTGAAGGAGCAAGGGGTCAGATTGAGAAAAGGGACGGGAGATAATGGAGTTACCTTGTGTAGTTCACATATTTTCCAGATGTACACTTAGCTTGGTCAAATGGTAACTATACTTCTACGCTTAGGCATGAAGCTTCCCTCTCATGTACCCTTCAGGCTGTACGTCAGTTCAACATTCCCTCTCATGCTAGAGATTGGGCTATGATGGTAATCCCGCCATGTCAGTCACCACAAGGAAGGAGTGTGAGAGCCTACGCCATGCCTCAGGCTGTCCCGCTGCCTTCAGTTACAACCCTGCATCCCAAACACCATCCGTTTTGCCCCAAACAGAGCAGCAACCTGTCACTTAAACAGACCAGCTCCGCCAAAGCCCTCCTGACAGAGTCGACCTGACAAAGAGCTACCACAATGCCCTTCAGACAGACCCAGTGAAGAGAGCCTCTGCTTACGACTCTCAAGGGGAGAAGCATTTTGATGGTTAAACTGAAAGACTCCAGCCAGGTGAAGCATTAAGCATAAGTACTGACTCATTCTTNTCTCTGCTTACCACTCTCAAGGGAAGAAGCATTTTGATGGTTAAACTGAAAGACTCCAGCCAGGTGAAGCATTAAGCATAAGTACTGACTCATTCTTGTACCATTTACAACCACGACAGTCAGTCCTCACCAAACGAGGTTTCCTTTCAGACACTACTAGGATTTTTGATCCATTGGCTCTTGGGGTGGCTTTATCCCCTAATCCTCCTTGCAAAGTTACTGATACAAGACCTGCGGGTTGCCAACATGAACTGGGGCTCTTGAGCACCTGCAGAAGTGATTACCCGTTGGGAAACCATTAAGCAAGAGTTACCTTGTTGTTAGGAGATTAGCATTACAGCCTTGTGATCTCGCTACTTATGAGCTGCATTAATTCTGTGACAGTTCAGAGAAGGGATATGCAGCAGTCGTATATCTTTGCAAGTCGGCACTGTCCTACCTGGAGCTGTGTGCCGCAGTGCTGCAAGCCTGCTGTCTTCATTGTCTTCTCAAAGTCTATGGGTCTTTTCTCTGGTAGGATGTGTCTGCATGAACATACTCCTCAGTTGCTCTATCATGGAATAAAGGGCTCACTGCACTTGTGGAAGACATGATGCATGCCATCTAACCAATAACCCTAATCGCCACTGTAACACCTCATCTAGACCTCTCCCACCACAACTACACACGTGACGAGGAACGGAGATGGGTTGGACAGAGTTTTCCCTCGAGGCCATTCAAAGGCCTTGTTCGTCATACCACCTGCTTCAACATGAATAGACCTGCTACTCACGTGCTGAAAGTCTGATAGTTATCTGGTAACCAGACTAGGCAGAATTATTAGTAACATGGCTGAAGACACTTGTTTTCACAGGTCAGACCCATAAGGGATTTTATTTCCGTGCATCAGAGGTAAAGGGCACTATGCATATTTTACAAAACCAAGTTTTTTGACATTGTCTTATTGTATTTTACACATTATTTTAGGATTGTAAAGGATTTTATACTATATGGAATAATAATCAATTTAACTACATAGTAGGAAAGGGACCTATGTGCCATCAAAGTATCGAGGTAAACTGCACTTCTGTAAATTTTCATATTGGTGACATATTTACCTCAGATTCATAGATTTGAGTTTGTTGCTAGTAGACTGATGGGTAGAGCTGCCCCCAGTAGCGCTTTGACAGTTGTAAATAAACCCTGCAGCACTTTATTAGAGTTTTTGACTACTAATTGGAGAAAGAACATCCCTACTCCTTAACTCACAGTTACCCTCTGCCCTAATTAATCCTGGATCCAAACCTACCTCATCCACAGGGACTTTATGGCAAAGAATAGAAGGGAACTAGACACACACACTTTCAGACATAAACAAGACAATTCCTGCAACAAGTGATTGTGTCTCAAGGAGAGAAAGTCACACCAGCAACTTGATGTCCAGTACTGTGGCTGTTCTGCCTGTGTTTCTTAGTTGGATCACAATCATTCGAACACGATGGTCAAGTAGAGTACCAGGACAGGGTGTTCATTGAAATTCCATTTTGGAATTCCCTGACTTTTCCCTGTTTCCCTGGCAGAATCGTATCATTTTCCCTGACCTATTTTTAGGATCAAAACCTTCAAATATCATATTTTTCCATCTCTGACAGAACAAATATGCTATCGGTTATGTTGAATTACATTACACTGCAACAGACCAAGTAAGTTGGGCCACCATTTTATTCAGTCTATCAATATTTCTCGCAATACACACTATTGTCACACAAGTGCCCATTACAAACACACAAATACTATATTTTGTACATATAGGCCCTATTTCACTTGGAAAAGATGTATTACTGCCAATTCACAAACTTAAAAATTAAAATGCATATCATCATAATTACATTATCCTGGTTTAACACAAATAACAACTTTTGCAGAATAGTAATTATTTACATTTTTCCTGACCCAGGTGAATATTCCCTGACATTTCCCTGTCACATGAAATTCCCTGACTTTTCCCTGTTTTTCCTGTGGGTAGACACACTGCAGGAAGCCATCACTAGTTAACAACCAGATTAATTATGAGTTCCTATCACAACCCCTAGCAATCAAAAACAATTAACCGCAGGGTGTTGAAATTGGAGGACCGGTGCGAGTAACCGGGATACTGGCACACACAGAAAAAGGCTAGACACTGAAGTCTACTCATCCACCGCTGTACATTCTACAATAATTCTCTGCAGGGTGCAGAGGTTCGGAGGATGACAAAGTGTCTACCTAATCCTGATCTTCCACTGGGGAATACTTCTGCACTTCTGCGCTGCCACCATGAGATCCATACATTGCTTCCAAACCTACCCTCACCTATGCCACTCTTCAAGCAAGGAGGAAAAGGAAGGATAAAGTGGATGCAGCCCAACAAACCCGAGAGCCAACCAAAGCTGTCCTTAGTCGCTAGCCGACCTACAAGGCAGCCCAGAATTGAAAATCCCAGCACGGCACCAGTAGTCTGTGCCAAAAGGGAATACACAAGATGCTGTTACTGACCCAAAACTAAGCAGTCGCCAGACATTTGTGGCTGATCATGTGACGCAGATCCAAGAATACAAATAAGCTGAGTGGCAGTCGTAATATATCAGTTCACACTTGCACATTGGCGCAAACACAAACATATTCAGTAAAATGATGAAAAAAATATTGATTTTGCTATTTATTTAGAAAATTGCTGTTGAATTGGTTCAATTATGTTCAAAGTTCAAACAATAATTATATATAGCACAGTAATGGTATTATGGCAATTTTCTTTTTTTACTTAAATAAAAAAAAACATTCTACAAAAAGGTTTTTGCAGTGTCATTTTGGATTACAAGTGAGTAAATAAGGTTTTCATAATGCCACTAATCTGTTTTCCACTCAGAAAAATGTTGACAGGGTAATGTCTTAGTAAAGTATATGTGCCTAGTAAAAGAATCCCCATCAGATAATCCAAACATTTAACCACAATAACCAATGGAATGCAGTCAAGTATATGCCCCCTCTTTTTTCTCACAAACTACTGAATCATAAGAACACGCACATGTAGAGGTAGAGGTATCAGTAAGAGAGAAAGGATAGTTATGTCCATAGAGTCACCATGGTGGAAGCAAGGAAAATAAATTATTCCCTTTGTGCTTGCCTATTCACCTTCACTAGCTCTTCCACACCTCTCCCAAAATATTTAAGCCAAGGAAATGAAAATTATTTGTTTCAAGTGTATCCAGCACAGTATACTGAATGGCTCTGGAAACTATTGCTACTTCTTAGCAGACAACTATGGTACACCACAATGAGGGATCTGTGCTGCAAACACCTTGAGGCAGCATGACTGAGTAAGACATTAAACATTTAACTAGGGATTCCTTGGTTCCTGGACTAGGTGATGACAGTAGGGACAGTACAAGAGGTGTGTGAACAAGTATGGAGGTCACTGTACACTAGCTGAGTGGAATGACTTCAATGCAGAATAAAAGTGATTTTCATGGTAACTGGTCAAATGTTATAGTCCCCAGCAACCATGTACCAAACTTCACTGATATTTACAATATGGGGTAATGGCTGAGCAATTAGCTGGTAATACACAGAATCTGTGCTGCATGCATTCTGCTCAGCCAGAGGTGGTTCTGACCTCTAAGTAAAGACTGACTGGGCTCAGAACCATTACGCAAGTCCCATAATAACGGTCAGACCTGAACAACAAAAGCCTAGTGGATTATGATTTAGAGTCTAGTAAATTATTCTGATTAATTTGCCTGAGATGGAAAATGATCAGGAAGTGTTATGTGAAGGGGAGTAGAAAAAAAGGGGAGGGGGGGGGGAGAAACGGTAGCATTGCTTGAGCAGTACTTGGGTGTATGCACTTGACTTGCAACCAGGCAGTGGTTCGGGAAGGTTAGCTTTCCCCTTCTGGCCTAGCCTTGCTACCCTTCAGGTAGCTCAGTCAGCTACCACTGTCTTAGGCTGGATAGGCACACGGACACGATTAAGTGCACGGGTAAGTCATACGGGATGGGGAGACTTCTGTCTCTCCTTCCTCGGACAACATGAACACAACAGTACGCAATTTACATTGGCTCACAGACAATAGGTGACACACAGCACCAATAGGAAGGCAGGCACAACAGGAGGTTGTGCCTGCCTTTCAAACACTCAGAGAGGAAGAATGTGCAGATTCTTCCTCTTATTCAGAATATAGTAGCGACGACAGCTCTATTACTGATAAAAAAAACATGAGAAAACAAGTTTAAAACTTGCTAACCCGGTGTACATCCCCGACACCAGAAAACTCACACATATAAATCTTAAATTCACACAAGCAAAACCCATTAGAAAAATTACAGTCACTAAGAAACAACACCTAGAGGTACTTGTGACAAGGGGGTAGCATTTTGCTTTCTGCAAGTTCCTACGACTTAGCTGCATACCCTTTTACATACACGGCAAGAAAAGTGAAAGGCTAAACAAAATAGTCATTAAAGGACTAACACACGAGACACTCATAAGAGACTTATACAAAGAGTTTCGGGAATATGGTTTCACAGTAGCTAATATCTGGAAATTCCGAACACCAGCTGATGCACCTGCAGTCTTTGGGGCTGTAGTAGAACAACACTACAAATTTGACGCANGACAAATTCGACGTATTCAAAATACCCACAATACATTACACCTCAGTTCGTGTAGAACTATATAAACACCGCGCTGAGGATGTGGTGCAGTGCAGGCGATGCTGTGCACTGGGCCACACCCAGAATACTGCACACTTAGGCCAGTCTGCATTCTGTGTGCAGGAGATCACGCAAAGGCAGACTGTCCTATAAAAGAATAGGACAACTCAAAGTAGAAATGTACACTTCACAAAAAAACTGGACACTCGGCTGCATGGGAACAGTGCAAAATTATCCAAAAATCATTGAGGCACGCAAACAAAGGATGGCACCTAAACCAGCCAAACAAACACGAAACACTAGGCAGGAAATTCAGGAAAACACGCAAACAAACATTCAGTCAAAGACTGAATTCCCTCCACTTCAAAACTCACGCAGTGAACAAGCACCCACATAAAAGCAAAGGGAAAAACCACAAATAAACAGGAGAAGGGACAACAACACAATAGAAAATACGGCCATGTTAGCAGAAATGCACGAACTGGCCGCTTTTCCGCGAAAAACACAATTTGTAACTTTAATGGACCACTTTAGGCCCATAATTACACAGGCGAAAACTTTGACAACACTACAGGAGAAGCAGATGTTGCTTCTCATAGCACTCGCAACTTTACCCAATTAAGCAGACAAATATTTTAGGACAACACCAAAGTATAATTAATTAATTTAGTTAGTAATAAATTAACATTGAAACGTTAAGCTTTAATAAACACATGTACATTAAAATAATATACAATAAACCTTCTCAAACTGCAGTAAAACGGAAAATAAACGCATTACAAACACTTTTCGTCTCGGAACTCTCTGATTGGTCCGGGATGAAAGTAACCTCAGCCTATAAAAGTACATGGCTCTAGTCTGAACACTTCAGTTGTCCGCACACAGTGCTACAGACAACACCTCAGCTACTCAACACTACACCAAATAGGACGCTCTGCCCAGGCTGGTTATGTGGGAATTCAGGAAAGGTGGGAAAAAATAGCCCCAACCACCACTAGTTTTCCAGGTCCAGTGACACACACGCCAGTCGAGGTAGAGGTNAGGTGGGAAAAAATAGCCCCAACCACCACTAGTTTTCCAGGTCCAGTGACACACACGCCAGTCGAGGTAGAGGTCGGGGGGCTAACGTAATTAATCCAAACTGAATAAATTAAATTAAATCAAACAAATTAAAAAAAAAAAAAAAGATATATATATATTAATAATAAAAAAAACATACATATACAAACACATGTATAAATAATACATTAAAAAATAACAACCCATGACGCACCAACTTGATGGTTTGTTGCAGGTTAGGAAGAAGACTTTGACTTGGGAAGGGGGGTTCTACTGTTACTGGATTCAGAGTCTGGTACCATGGGCCCCTCTAACTCTAATTTATTAACAAGAGTTTTCTTAATTCCACTGTGTCACAAACGAGGAAACAATGAACCGTACCCTGTGGGCTGCCCCCAGGAGAATAGCGACTCACCGACACATTATATGCAAAATTAACTAGCACACTTGCAAACAACAGTTTTCAACATGCTAGACATACATCACGACACAACATTCACTCCAGCCGGGAGGCTGGAGGGCGGCTTCACTCCCCCACCAAACACACGAATACGTAAATTTACTTATAATAGGCAACACCAATAACCAGCCTAAATACGGGTCCGATGCCCAACAAACCTCTGCTACACGGCGCCCCGCTACCGACCTAATGATTTAAGTATGTGACTGGATGCATTTGTTTTACAAACACCCAGTGAGTTATGGGAGTCTAGGCTCTCGGTGGCATATGAG
>NQII01013434.1:0-19689 GCA_002778355.1 Clitarchus hookeri
TGATGTATTTTTTATAACAAACATAATTCGTTAATTTACATGGGGAAACCCCTTTTTGATTGTCTTTTGTACAATGTCAAGGGGCGAAATATTTCTGTACGCTAAGGAAATAACGGTAATTCGGCTTTGCTAATATACTTTGCAAAATATAACGAACGCACACATTTGGTTTTCTGCTCTTATTTTCTAAATATATGAGAAGATTGACACCATATGTGGTGCAAACATANGAACGCACACATTTGGTTTTCTGCTCTTATTTTCTAAATATATGAGAAGATTGACACCATATGTGGTGCAAACATGATGCCTAAAATGATATCTACAAAATAAGCCAAACCGAAAGACATTTTAATCATATTCGTAATATTTTTTTTTACAAATGTGTGTGTTTAAAATTTGAATGATATTTAATGTGGTTTGAACTATAAATTCAAATGGATGTGTACGTGAGACAGTTGATACAATATTTATAGNTTTTTTTTTTTTTTTGCGCGTCGAGAAAGTTTTTAAATATAAACTCGGTTAGATACATAAGCCCACCACAAATTATCAATCAAATTGATTAATTTTTATTCTGTCAACAGTACTTAATTCGAGCATCAATTATTTTATTTTACTCAGTAAACTCCGTCATAAACTTCATACATTTGATGTTTAAGTGGTGTAATCAGGAGCATATTAGTTTACTCGTTATCAGCAAGTTTCAGGTGTGGCATATAATCGAATTAACTTGCCATTTAAATTATCAGTGCATTCACAAAGTTTCATCAAATCAGGAGTAAAAAGTAATTTTCAGCAAATCGACGCCCTCTTCTCGAGAATATTTTCTTGTAGCAGTAAACAGGGTTTGTAAAATAGTTTTTAACGCACAGATAAACGTGTGAGTTTAATTAGCGAGTGGAAAATAGAAATTACATTATGTTACGAGTCCGGAGAAAGTCTTAAATTATTTAGTTTTTTTTTCTCAAAACAAACGCTATCAATTTTGGAAATTGAATATTTGTCACAGAAACCTCTTAGGAGGCGGGACATTTTGCCAAATTAGAAAATTTTTGAAGGCATCGTAAAAAATTCTAATGAAATATTTCGACCACCCAGTAATTTGAAAGTGCAGGAGGATAATTTTTCAAAGTAATCCCTAACAATTATATTTTAAGTTTAATCCAATATTGTGCGGTAGCATATTAACACATTATCGGCTAATATAATATTTAACATTCAGAAAAGAAAACTGCTAAATACAAAATTGAATAAAAACCGACGACATTAATAGAAAGCAATAATACGGAAAAAGGAAAAAAAAAATTAAATCCGTGACTACCGTTTTAAGTAAATATTAAAAAACGATACACATATAACGGTTCCGTGGGACAAATGCGTGATATGACGAAAGTCCTTCCCAGTTATTACAGATTAAGTCTAAAGGCCTTAGGAATATCAGCCTAATACGAACAAGTGTCAATTGTAACGACAAAGTTTCATTAAAATTTTTAGAAATAAATTTTATCAACAGCTGCTCGGTTTTGTTGGTAGTGTGAAAGAGAAAAGGGAGTCGAAGGAGGTGACTCAGACAAATAAGATGATGATTTTGAATACCTTTATTTTCAGGATAAAGAGATTAGTGCGACAAAATGATAACTATGTCCTTAAAATTTCACAAGTGCCCTGAATATTCGTGTTTGATTAAAAATACCATACGTTTATTCCAGTCTGGACATGATACGTACATACCAATTATAGTTTCTGACTATAAATATAGCATTGTAACAGAAACTGTATGTGCCCTTTCATGTCGTGGACCGATGGTTTTAGTTTCAGTAAATTATGACTATTCCTGTTGTCGAAATTCTTACTTNCACTGCTTAAAAACTAAATCCCACCACATTTTTTTTTCTGTCTCTCTAACAGAATGTTTGCAGATTATTGTTTCACGAAATACAGCAGTTATTTGGAATATATACATTTGGTTTAGAAGATATGGATGATGTTGCCTTACTTGCACTAAGCAAAATTATTTTTGCAGAATTTTTTTTCAGTATAAACTATTTTTCTGCTGAATATTTACATACGCATTTGTTCTGTTTTTAAACGTAAAAGTAAGTTACTAACAATTAACCACAAACAAAGCCATGGTATACCGATATTTGAACGACGGCACACAGACATCTATACAGCAACACAGAATGTACTAGGGATAGCGCAGCATGCAGGCAACCAGTCCATCTGCTGTCATAGAGCGTAGTGAAAAAATAAGTCGCAACATGTCAAGTGTAATCTTATACGGTGTTCTGCGTATCATTAACACACTTTATGATGAGCTGCAAACTTCTTCACGATTGGTGACAACACATCTTTTCAAATACACTAAGTTGACTGTGAGGGGAGTTGTTGACACTGATCGCCACTTAAAAAATTTTAATTGCTTTAAACTTGTATTTAATGCGCCCAGAAGTATAATACAGGGTTAATAAGTAGTAGTTGTAATTATTTAAGCAGCAAAAACTTGAAATTTTCCTAGAGTGCGTCACACAGTCAGCAAAGGAACGAACCATTCACAAGCGGAAATTGAAGAAATATACTTTTGCTGCTTGCGACAAAATTTGTCACCAACGAGAGTGTTCATATTAAGGAAATATGGTGTACACAGCTGTGTTACCAATAATTATGTAAACTCCATGTTTTCTTCTGACTGCATTGTTTTATAACCTGAAGACGCTATTAAATCGCAGTTCCCAAAAATCACCATTAACTTGTTTTTTTTTTTTTTTCCGATTTGTCCTGCAGTTGTAATTTTTTGTATCTTTTTTAACAGTTGCTATTATTCCTTGTATATATATATATTTCGTTTCTGGTCGTTACATTACTGACTGATTCCTTATTCCTTGATACATACAAATGTTTATTCCGGCAGTTTTGTTTCATATTATGTTGTGGTGTCTTGTTTTCATTTAAATTGGCGCCCGTAATGGTCTATGTTCCGGCACCTGGAGCATAGATTTCTGTTGTCTTCCTTTTTGCTGTCTGTAATCCTAATTTTTATCGTAATTTACGGTTGTAATTTTAAGACTCTGCTACTCGTATCCGCATTTTCCTTTAATATCTCTTTTAAGTAGATGTTTTGTTCAATCCACCCCCTATTATTTTGCTGGCAATTTTTCATGTCTAAATTGGTTGTTGTGCAGTAATTTCTCCTTGCGTCACGTAGTTTTTAATAGCTGAAGGCAATGAGAAAAATGTGCTTAAATCTGAAAACAACTTTAAATAGAAGCGTTGAATGATACACTTATAACCATATCTAGGACTTTCGTCAGTCAAAAAGTTGTGGTTATCTCCACCAGCAGTGGTCAAGGCACGTTACAAGGCCCTGCAGCTGTGTGGGGAGGGGAGGGGGAGAATTAGTCTGTTTTGTTACTGCAATTGTTAAGTAACATGAAATCAGTAAAACTTATATTTTCATGCAATACATGAAGGGCTCTGCAGCTAGGGGTTTAAATAGGGAATCAATGTTTAAAAAAATCCCTTCTTAATGCATTAATGTTAAAGATAATTGTTTCTAATAAATAAGTAATCAACATAACTCTCTAAGAAAATACTGCTCATGCAAAGAAATTTTCAAACAAAATGTATTAATAATTTATTTTTTTGTACAACGTAAATTTTAATGTTATATTTTAGAATAAAGGTGTTAAACAAAAAATTGGCAAGACATCTCAACTTTCCAGTACTCCTTAACAAATGCCCCTTAGACTAGTATTTGTTTGAAACGGTTATCTTTAAAATGAATGCTTTGAGTAGGAACTTTCTTAACATTTATACAGGCTTGGTAAGGAACTACTTCCGCTCAGTAAAGTGTATCAGAAGCTTATTTAATATTAATCGGTAGAGAGGAGCATTGCTAACCGCTTGTTAACTGCTATGAACAGTCATGTTTTGAAGATATCGTAATTTGGTTAGAGCTTAAACATAAACCTTAATGTCACTTGTGATATGGCAACCTCTTTTTGAACTGAGGACTTACATTTTAAAACCCATGTGACATCGACGATCGACGATACCAGAGCCATCGCATAATAAAACGCGATTATCCAATGAGGCTTCTACAGCAAACCACCGTTTAAATAGGCAAATGGAAAAAAATTTTTTTATTATGTACTAAGTCAAAAATATATTTGATATAAACTTCGAAAAATATTTAGTAGCCAATTTTGATGCACCAGTTACAGATTATACAATAATATAGTTTCGTATTTTGGAAAACTTCCTAAATGAGGAACGTACTGGAATGTGCAAATTTGTTAACAATCGCAACAAATAAATTATTTGTGCACAAAACTATTCATTGTGGCGAAACTGCTCATTGAGCGAAATTAAATAAATATTCTAGCAAAGATATGTAGCCAAGACCTTGAAAAAAATGAATTTTCTATACTAGTGTTACTTATTAATGACAATTCCGTCAATTGTTTCTGCAGTTAAATGTAGAATAAATAACATTTTTCGGGATATAAAAATTTATAAACATATTTATATCTTTTATTTGCGTGTAGAACGTATTTGGTTTGCAAAATTTTGAATTATGCCCCATTATCCTTTCTCAGTGCGTAATTAATGTGGTGACATGCTCAATATCTAGTGGTATTATAATTTTTAGATAACGAATGTGACATAATTATTTATGATACAAAGTCTGCCTAACTGCTGATACCCTTAATCCGATGCTGTAAGTAATTAAGTGATCACGTTGAAAGTATTTTTACTCTTGAAAATCATTACCACTCCAAACTGAAACACTGTGACCTCCGAGGTTAAGTGAGGTCAGCCACCTTCGGACGACGCAGACTCGAGTTACAAAACTGGGGTAAGCTCGTATGTGTTGGGCGGTTTTCGTAAACAAGTTAAGGTTAGATTAGCACGTTTATTTTCTGTCATGAAAGCAAGAGAGTTATAAGGCCCAATTAACTAAAAATAATATAATAAGCACAATAATAAAAACTTCGTGATCACTTTAAAATTCGCAAAGAACTTAAAATAAAAAAATTTGAACAACTATAATTTATAGAAATGTATTATTCTTTATCACGTCGCAGAAAAACCTCAAAAAGGAACAATAAAAAGTTACGCAAGGAAACATATCCACAATAATAGGCTATTAGACGTAGGGTGGCTGTCAATAGAGCATTTCACCTGACTGTATAACATGAATAAATCACTGTAGTAGACACACTACCAAAATTGTCAGGAATATACAATTAAAAATTTGAGCCATTTTCCATGCTGGTTTCTTAAAAATAACATTTTGCAAGGAACCATAATTATCACCATGGTTGTAGCTAAAACGAATTACTGGTATTAATATTAAAATGAATTTTTAATAATCAATTTCACGTACAGTTACGTCTGTTATTAAAATAGTATCTTTTTCCGCTGAAATAGTTATACAAAAAAATCAATTATTGAAAATGTTTGTATACATTGTTACTAATTATTTCATACGGAGTAATTATTATGATAGTCTTGCTTAGTTAAGGTTTTTTTAATCTGCATTTTTATGAACGGTCCAGCCCGCCAAGCCGGCAGCCGTCAACAACAAGTGGGGAGTCAATGTTAAACGGAATTCATTCTCATTGCGTCAATTTTGAAAAATAACTAATTCAAACAAAAAATATTGTACGTGAAATTTCCTAAGGAATGTTGCTTTACATCTTGGCAATGTTTTTTTAGTTTTTTCTAAAATTTTATATAGAAATTTACATATAACAAAAATAAGTTAAGAAATAATTTTTTTTTTTTTCAAAAATAATTTTATACATTAATATTTTTTTGAGAAATCCGCGTCAAAATGAATTTTGTTTGAAATAGTTTTCCTTGAAGTTGACTCAATGCGAAGGAATTTCGTTTAACATTGATTTCCCATTTGCAGTCGGCCTGGTAGGCAAGTCCGGTAAACATCGAGAATGTAAATGCGCTTAAATGTTATTAAAAATAAACTTTTCCTATGTCATTTCTTAAACATTTAAAAATTTACATTCTTGAAAAGTCTTTCACGGTGTTATTAATTACACGCATTCTACTCTTATATGCTACGTAAGTCGTCCTTTTCTGACAATTTTGGACGTGTGTGATACTTTTTGATAATTGCTGCATGTTTTAAGGTTAGCTGCAGTGCTGCATAAGAAACAGCTTTCCTTCTGCCTTAACTCCATTGCAAGAATAATTCAGAGTGAATAAAAGTAAGGACAATAGGCTCAGTGTACAACTTAAGGGAAAAGAACTTAAGACCAAGAGTATAATTTTAGTTGTAACATTATAAGCTATATATTCGCGGTTGCTTCACATTNGGGAAAAGAACTTAAGACCAAGAGTATAATTTTAGTTGTAACATTATAAGCTATATATTCGCGGTTGCTTCACATTTTTTAAATCATACATTTGAAAGTCACCCAAATGTACGATTTTTTTGGTTGACTCCTAAACATGCAATTTATCACAAGCATTTAATACTCATGTTAACATTAAAAAATGCAATTTACTTTTACCTGTACTTTATTTATAAGTTATAATATTTCATTCATAATTCATACGAATAAGAACACAGAGAAAATAGGTGTGTTGGTAATGCCTAGTAAGAAATAGTTCTTATGCAAAAATAATTGCAGTGAGTATGAACGAATGCGGTGCGTTGTCGTTTTGGTTAAGATTTTTTTTTTTTGCAAATATCCTGGAAGTAAAATTTTAGCAGGGCTTCAGAAAAGTTGTAATTAACCGTGAATGGATTATATGCCTATAGCCTAATGTAATGCTGTGACCATTGATTTTGTTGTTATTTTACGCTGTGCTTGACACCATTAATAATGAGTTTTAATATTACTTTGACGTGAATAAGTAGCAGTTGGTTGTCGTCATTTATACTTCTGCTTAAAAAAAAATCATCAATCAATGGTATTAGGAAACACATTAAGAGAATTACTATTAAAACTACCGGGTTATTCACGAGGAGTTACCGCCACTCACAGGGCTTATTCCTTATATATTTTGGAGCAAAATATGTCATATACATATGTGGGTCTTATTCCCACTATTTAAAAAGTAATTCGAAACATCATAAAAATGGCATATCAAATAATAACCATTTCAGAAGTAAATAGNTTCCCACTATTTAAAAAGTAATTCGAAACATCATAAAAATGGCATATCAAATAATAACCATTTCAGAAGTAAATAGCGTGATGTATTATCAGACCGTATTGTCTACAGTTGAGCATCACAATTTTGTCTAAGAAGCTTACAAACGATGTTCCAGAATGTTTCCGTCTACTTCCATACACGTGGCCACACGCTTATAAACCTCACGTGTTGCTCTACGTAGCTGCACGCGTCTGTCCTCTGTAGCGGCATGCATGATATGCGCAAGTAGTTCCNTTCCCACTATTTAAAAAGTAATTCGAAACATCATAAAAATGGCATATAAAATAATAACCATTTCAGAAGTAAATACCGTGATGTATTATCAGACCGTATTGTCTACAGTTGAGCATCACAATTTTGTCTAAGAAGCTTACAAACGATGTTCCAGAATGTTACCGTCTACTTCCATACACGTGGCCGCACGCTTATGAACCTCACGTGTTGCTCTACGTAGCTGCACGCGTCTGTCCTCTGTAGCGGCATGCATGATATGCGCAAGTAGTTCCNAACCTCACGTGTTGCTCTACGTAGCTGCACGCGTCTGTCCTCTGTAGCGGCATGCATGATATGCGCAAGTAGTTCCTCGCATGTTTCTGCAGTCCTTGGTAAACAAAATCCTTCATCCATCCCCATACGCAATAATTAGAGACATGAACAATTCGCGGATTCAATTCGGGACAAGCTAGAATGCAAGACACGTGCGTTTATATAATTTCAACCATTGGTCCACGCGTTGTTTGACGCCTCCTGGAGAACGCTGGCCCAACCGTTGCTTTCCACTGTCACAGCAGACAACCAATGTGCAGGTGATATCTGCGTATTTATCCATACGACTGTGCCGTTTAGCCTATAGGTCATTGAACTCGCGAATTTTTCAGGTCTCTAGCAATGATATAGGCATTTCCATTTTGTCGAATTACTCTGTTAATAGCGGGAATAGGACCCACATATATATATGACGTATTTTGCTTCAAATAATGTAAGGAATAAGCTCTGTGAGTTGCGGTAATTCCTCGTGAATAATCCTGTATATACTACGACTGGAGCTTCAGTANGACGTATTTTGCTTCAAATGATGTAAGGAATAAGCTCTGTGAGTTGCGGTAATTCCTCGTGAATAATCCTGTATATACTACGACTGGAGCTTCAGTACGAGTGGGGGCAGCGATATTTCGCGAAAAGATTTCGAGACAAGATGCAGTCCAAACAACTATAGGGTCGTCCAGCTTCTTTGATTGGCTAAAAAAATATATCCTGGCCCGTGTTAACTGTTTGCGCACGAATCACGAAGGTTCAGTGTCGGAGTTACCTAGTCCTGGGTGGCTTGGTCGAAGACGGACACGGCACCAGCAGCCAATGGAGGTATAACAACAGCTGAGGTGTGTATATAGTATTGAAGTCTACTGTGTGCTCCGATTTTTACGCGAAAAGTCACTGGCCCTATGTATGAGACATCGATGCACAATTATATGAACAACAGTTTCATAACAACCACAGGTAAATATCACAGACACTGAACTACATTGGCAATATTAACTGAAAACTAGTAAATTTGGAATGCCAAATTCCAAAAACATAATGTAACTTCAAAGGTTTGAGCGAAAAAATGCTTACTCACTTAGAAACCAACTCTTTTTACTGACCGTCGGAATTGTAAATTTACATGTTTCGGTTGCAAATTTTTGTACTACTGCATAAAACAAAATGATGTATCGGTACTAAACTAAAATAACACAATTGTTGTTATGAACAAGTAAAAAGTTATCGTTTTGATAGATGTTATTAAAAACCGTTAAGTCATGTCGTAACTAACTGCTTAAGCATGGCAAGAGAAAAACTCAACAATGTTAAAAAAATTTAATAATTTCTTTAAAGTAGTTATTATTACATAGAGAATAAATGCATTTCGATAGTCCTTGTATGTGCTGTGGATGGAGAGAAAGATTAAAGTTAATTCACAGAATGAGAAATANTATTAAAGTAAATTCACAGAATGAGAAATAATGATATTTTAACCAAAATCAAGAAAAAATTAAACGATTTTAAGTAAATTTAAAAAAATTTCAGTCGGAACCAATATTGTGCAGAAACTGCCTGCAGCATTGGAGGATAGAAGGTGGACGGAAAGATGAAAGAAAAGTGAAGAAACGAAGAAGGAGGCTTTGGTAGGCTTGTTAACGTAGAGTCTGTCCAATGGAAATAAATCGTATGATAGCGAAAGGAGAATAGTTATAACTAAGGACACCCGATTTTCGCGAAAAGATTTCACGAGTAGTTGAATTTCATGACACGTTAGCGCACATCCACTTTCGTGATTCGATGTTGTACGTTTTACGCGGCTGCCAGAGAATCACAGATTACACTATCAGAGTANTCTGCCAGAGAATCACAGACTACACTATCAGAGTAAACTAATTCTGATTGGCCAGTCAAGTAAGAAAATGTCTTGTGACAAAAATACGCAGCCAATAATAATAAGAGAAATGCTTATATGTCCCTAGTGTATTGAAACCTACCATGTGTGGAAATCTTTTCGCGAAATTCAGGTTTCCCTATAATACAACCAACGCACAGAGATGCCCTACTATTCAGTCCATTTCACAAAGTCTACTATTTATGCTAAGTCTACTCTTTATGCTGATGGGTAGTAAACAAAACTTTACTAAAAAAATATGTCGTTCACAATACGTTCATTCCTGATAATAATAAATAATTCTGAGAAATGAATGTGTTAATTTGATGTCAAATGGATTTAAATGAAGTTGTAGTGGACCCTTGTAATATTTTTCCCGTCATGCTTTACGAATGTAAATGCCAAAATGATTTGTTCTTATATAAATAAAATTTTTTTATAAAAATCGGTACTCANGATTTGTTCTTATATAAATAAAATTTTTTTATAAAAATCGGTACTCATTCCACCCATGTATGCACGATATATTTATATTACTGAGTTTAAATTAAATTTTCTCTACAATACCATTAACTATTGATTAGTATGTTTGGCTCCTAAGTTATCAGGAACCATGGCAGCACAGAAGACAGTAAACTTAGAAAGTAAAGAAATTGTTAAAGAACAAAGTTCCTTGAGAAATCCAGAAATTCGCCAGTAAAATGATGTAAACTTATCAATTCGAAGAAAANTGTTAAAGAACAAAGTTCCTTGAGAAATCCAGAAATTCGCCAGTAAAATGATGTAAACTTATCAATTCGAAGAAAAAAAGCAGTGTTAGGCATGTGCATCAATATTCTCCCTTATTATTCAAATTATTAAATAGGTACAGAAATAATAACAAACACGTTTGTTCCACATTTGCATTTATTTTAAAAATAAACTTTTCAAAATATTCTTACAAAAACACAACATGTGTACCAAAGAATGATACACATTACAAAAAAAGGTTCCTATACAGCTGTGTAACTTTGTTACACGTGCAGAATAACAAAATTCAAAGGTGTAGGTTACAATAACGTTCAGCATTATAAGAAACAGAGATCGAGACTTCAGTCTATGATGATTACCAGAGACCACCGTAGATGCCACCAGCGCCAGCTGCACTAGACGCAGCAGCTGTCGCAGCACCACCAGGGTAGACACCCCTCCAGCCTCCACAACCTCCGAAAATACCAGGATTACCATATCCTCCATACNCGCAGCACCACCAGGGTAGACACCCCTCCAGCCTCCACAACCTCCGAAAATACCAGGATTACCATATCCTCCATACAGTCCACCAAATCCACCTTGCAGACCACCAAATCCACCGTACAGGCCGCCAAATCCTCCAAGACCACCTATCGAACCAACTCCTGCACTGGCTGAGCTAGAAGCAGCAGCACCAGTGCCGTAGCCAGGGTATCCCCAGCCTCCAAAAAGACCAGGGGATCCGTATCCTCCATACACTCCACCAAAANACCAGTGCCGTAGCCAGGGTATCCCCAGCCTCCAAAAAGACCAGGGGATCCGTATCCTCCATACACTCCACCAAAACTTCCTGGGTACCCACAGCCTCCAGAAAATCCAGGATATCCTCCATAGAGACCACTGTACCCGCCATAGAGCCCACCATAACCTCCATAAAGACCGGCATACAGAGGAGTGGCAATTCCAGAAGATCCAGAAGAAGATGCTGCAGATGAGGACGAGCTCGACGCACCGCCAGCTCCACTAGAGGATGCACTGCTGGAGGATGATGCTGATGAACTTCCAGTTGATCCAACTCCTCCTACAAGACCAGGGTATCCGTAACCTCCATATAGTCCACCTAAGTTTCCTGGGTATCCACAACCTCCAAGGTATCCAGGATATCCATATCCTCCATACAGTCCACCAAATCCACCGTACAGACCACCATACCCACCGTACAAACCACCATAACCTCCATAAAGTCCATCATAACTCCCATAAAGTCCACCATAACCTCCATAAAGAGGAGTAGCAATTCCGGAATCACTNCTCCATAAAGTCCATCATAACTCCCATAAAGTCCACCATAACCTCCATAAAGAGGAGTAGCAATTCCGGAATCACTAGACGCTGCAGATGCGGCAGCAGCAGACGAAGCCGCTCCACCCAGTCCACTGGCAGAGGAAGCACTAGAAGACGCTGAGGAGCTTCCGGTGGATCCAACTCCTCCTTGGAGACCAGGGTATCCGTAGCCTCCATAGAGTCCGCCCAGGTAACCTGGGTATCCTAGTACTCCTGGGTATCCCCAGCCTCCTCCGATAGGGCCTTGTATTCCCCAGCCGCCACAGCCGCATCCAGGGTAGAATGCTGCTGACTGGGCCACAACCAGTGCCGCCAACGCGACAACCTGAAAACAAAAATTATAAGAATTTTATACACTTCAGGTACATAATTATTTCTGTAATATCATCTTCAAATCTATTTTTCTTATCAGATTTTAGCTTGGTTGTCTTTTAAGTCTCCTGCTACTGAAATCTTGTGTTTACATGAGGGACTGCTTTCTATACTGTAGTGTTATTATAGTTGTGAAGATTATGAAATGGGAAAACTCAAACCCCTTACTCAGTATATTTTAATGTCAGGATTTCTCATTAAATAAATTAAATTCTAAATAACAGAAATGTTTTTCGTAGGTATAAAGTAAATATATATTTAAAAACAATACAATACACAATTTCTCATTAAATAATTGCCAAATGTTTAAAACTACAATTATTGTTTGCTAAAATAGAAATATTTGTAAACATTTTTTCTACTGACTATTTAACATCTCAGAGTCGAATACACTTATAGTGGCGTCAGTTCACCAAGTATTCTATTTCAAGTGAATTATTTCATCATAGGAAAATAATATTAAGTTACGACTAAATAGAATCAATAAGTTATGCGATTCTAAGTTTGGATGTAAGATAACGAAAAAACATAACGTTCTTTGCGTATTTTATCATATTAGGCATACTCACATCNTTCTAAGTTTGGATGTAAGATAACGAAAAAACATAACGTTCTTTGCGTATTTTATCATATTAGGCATACTCACATTCATTCGTTACTTATAAAAGAGCTGTGTAAACTTTAATATCCTCTGGTAGGTGTGGAAGTGCATAATACATTTTTTTCAGGTAAGTATGTAAACTAAGACTTGAAATATGGAAAATTAGATAAAGTGTCATAGAGCTTAGCTTCTAAAATGAAAGTTAGCCAGGAAAAATTCCAATCCTAGATAAGTGTGCTTGACGGCAGTATTTCCGCTGGAAGATGAAATTCAGTGAAGAATGTAAACGCCGTAAAGTCTAGATAAGAGAGAGAGAGAGAGAGAGAGAGAGAGAGAGAGAGAGAGAGAGAGNTGTCTACAATTCGAGGCGATAGAAACATATGGAAATATTGAGATATTTTCCTTCAGCGGTATCGTTGTAATGAGGTTAATGTCAAAGTCATTCACTAATGCCCCTTGTACTTCTGCATCCTGTCTTAACCAATATAATTACAATAGAAGTATCTTTATAATTTTTCAGTGTACATTATTAATTTCTTAATGATTTAGTTATACGATGCTTTGAACCAACTTAAAAGTAAGAAGCAACTTCCATTGTTTGACATTCACAATTAGACTTTTATGGGGCTTCAGTGACCAGCAAATCACATCCAAGTACCCGCTGACTCACGATGTCTCGTATCGTATATCTTTTCTCCGTCTGATCGTACCAGCGTTGTGTGTGTATATATCACATTCTTTCTGCAACGTAGTTGTTTTTCAATAAAGTATAACTTAATGCACGGAATTAAACACACCACAAACACACTCTAAGTAACTGTTATCATATTAATTCATCGGTGCATACGCATACAGATAAAACATTAATGGTATTTCCCCCCCCCCCNTTCATTGTATTTCTCCTACAGTTGTTAAGGAAAGAATCAAATGCCTAATGGATTTCTCATATTTATATAGTAGAAACGCTTAAAACTGTTATATTTACATAATGATATACTGTAAATTTCTTCATTATATGTGTAGGTTAAACACTTTCATTAAAGTTTAGAAAGAATAATGAAATTATTTATAGTGTAATTCTTTTTATATATCCATATAACATTTTGAATAAACGAAATCTACGATGCTGTTTTTAGGCGCTCTTATAAACTTATTTATTTGTATCAATTATTTTGCAAAGTAAATTTAATACATTTTGTATGAAAAATTAATGTATTTATCAAACAACGTTTTGTTATTTACGTTATGGGCTGAAAGTGATTCTTCAGCTTTAGTTAAATTAAACGGCTCCGTTTCGCTTCAATTAACGCTGGTGGTTGATTCGTTTTATAATATTGTAAAAAGGAAAACTTAAAAAAATTTATGCTTAAGCTACTTACTATGATCCGAGCCCAGTGCTTAAACGTATGCTTTTTTTGCAGTACAACTAAGTGAAATGTAAAAACTGGAAATTATATCAGTTATCATTTTGTGCTGCATTAAAATGTTTTAAACCCGACAATAATTATTAAGTGTAAGTGAAGACAATGGGGCTTAACTTCTTCACAAAATAAAGACGATGTCTTCAGACTGCCGTATTAAAACATCGTCTCAAAATTCTTGCTAACAGAGTCTCTATAGACTATCGCAATGTTTGCATGGATCCTGGGTTCATTTATATTCATGAAATTAGGATGGTTGTTTCTCACTAATTATGCTAATTTAGTTGTCATTATGAATTAGGCCAAGACGTTTTTCAACACACTAACTCGTAGTCTATATATTACTAGCCCCGAAACTATTCAATGATCAACATCATCAGCTATTTTTTCAATGATATACTAGAAGCCACGCACAATGAAAGTGTGATCCCATTATTTGCATGGAGGCATATAATAATTTTACATTCGTTATCAACGTATTATTTTAGAAACAGTGATATTTTTACAATTCTAACAAGTCAGAATATATTTTAGGATCCTAATTCCTCCAGCAACATCTGTACGCTTATATACGCCAATCTGAGATTCTTAATGAATTACGGTATTTGGGGAAAAATAGGCGCAACGCGCATTTTGCTTCAAGTTGTACAAATGTTTTTTTAAATTTTTAAACACGTTGATTTTTCGTCCCGTTTTTTATGTAAATAACATTTTTTTTGGACAAACATGACCTTTTGCTGATTAAGTCCGATTTCTGAGATCCCGTTTAGATGACAATTTATACAAAGCTTTTATATCATATTTAATAAAGTTATCATTCGCATAGTAACTCATTTACGTTGGATCCATGTTTAATATTGTGATAATATGCAGGTAGAATGTAAATACGTTAGACGCATAGACTAGTATACAATACAAAGAATAAAACTGAACTTTCCGCGGGAAGATGCAATAAGACAGAGACGCTCTGTCTGGGCGCAGCTATTGGCAACTCTGGTCAACAAAATGCATTTGTAGAATTTCGATGAATTAAGTTTGACGTACTCTTACTGGACTTTATCTTTGCCCTGCCATATTTATCAAGAACAATATGTCTAGCTGCACTGTCAACTACAAGTTTTGATCACCAGAAATGATTCACCGAAATCGCCTTAAAGTGGTTAGTGTTACTGCTCTGTACTTATTTTTCTACTAGTTCTGAATTTTTCTTTCACTTCAACAAATGCGGTTGGCATTGATGTATGTACTACCAACTCAGGAAAAAAACTGTGTCTTGAGACACCTACGACACACCGTAATGAGAGACAGTTGAAGAGTAAATGTTTTTGCGCGTACCGAACTCGGTGGGAGTTCTAATATCTACGGGGGAAAAAAACCCGTTGCAACCACTGTACGGCCGCATAGACGCGGCTAATTTAAAATAACAATTTTTTATTTTTTTTAAGAAAAGGCCAAGAATTGTTGTTAGAGTAAAGGACTGTATTAGCGACGTAGGTTACCTTGGCGATCATCATTGTGGTACGCCTGTCTTCTCCGCTGCAGTGAGAGACGAACTGTGACGGGGTCAGGTCCTGGCCGAAGTATTTATATTCCTCGGCCACATGTGCCCTCTTCTCTCGGGCAGGACTGCGAACACGATTCCCGCCAATGTTTGTACACAGCAGTCGCGAACGTGACTCGCTCAGCTCTGCGAGGAAGATATTTCCCCTTTTATTGTCAAAATGTTGTCGTCCAGATAACGACCGTGTATTGTTTCCAAGCTCGTGTCCTTAACCCGTGGAAACAGAAGAAGGAAAAATAAATCCACTGCGTGTTGACTCATCGATCGTACGGCTTCGCGAGGCTGACTTGAGTAATTCCGCTCTAAGCACTTACTCCTGAAATACACGAATAAAATAATGCTGGTACATTTTTGTTGCGTCTGATTCCAAGCTGCATCTTAGCTATCAATGACGTTTGCAATAATACGACGCGTGTTTCTGGCTCCGGCTTGAAGGTGTTTGTCATGTAAATACTCATTATTTTATATTTGTACGAAATACTGCTCAACTGCAGACACCATTCAAAGTACTATAACACCGAATAAAAAATAATGTCACGCCAATATCACAACTTTAGTGTTCTCGGGGCGTACAAATAATAAAAACGAACTTACATACCGAGACGAGATAATTCGCGGTAAAATGTTTTTAAATCACGCTGTGAAATGTTTTCGAAATTCTTAAAAATTGCTTTAAATAAGGACATTTTTGCACATTTTTAATTTGTAGCAGTCTATGCGTTTTTGTAAAATAAACCTTGGAATAAATTAAGACATGAATATTAAATCACCCTTGTTTAATTATCTGTAAATATTTCGTTTATATTATTTGCATGTTGCAAAAACACTTACGCTAAGATTTTGACTTCCATTTATGCAAGAACTATGTGGTATTTCGTAGAAATTTAAAATAATGAAATTTCTCGTGTTCAGCACATTTCAAATAAATATTACAACTGCAATCTTTTAAAAATTTTAAGAATATTTTGTGACATGTAGAGTGTTATAAATAACTGTATACTACTACCACAATAATTTTAAGTGCAATGTAGGCTTTTTTTTCGACACAATATTTAAAACAAAGTATATATTATTTGCATATCTGAGGATTTTGAATAATACTACCAGTCAATGGCAGAGCTTATACGCTCACGTATAAGACAAATAGTACTTAAAGGTGGCGTTGGAATGCTTATGCATATCCAAAGGAATAACATTACTTTTAGAAAGTTTTTTGTTGTTCGAATACACGGCAAGATTATTTTGATTTGTTATACTTACGTTGGTTTTGTTGATATATGTGTTCATTTCGCTGTGGCATCTGCATTTATTATTTTTTGCGCTCACATACTTTGAAATTACAAACATATACACCGGGAAGATATTAAGAAATCTGACAGTAGATTACTCGATACTGACGATGGTACAAGGTAATTACAAAATATTTTGATATAGCCGATTACATACTTAACTACGATTAACATCATATCCGACAAAAGACTGAGATTCTGTCAGCAATTTTTAAACATTCAATAATGCTAACTGAAAACCGCTACGACCTGTACTGTGCGAGTAGAAATTCTAATAAATTCATCTGCTGTTTTCATAATGTTGAATGGCAATTATTTTAGAAATATGCCAATTATTTTAATGTAAAAATATCAGACAACTGCAACATTTTACCACAAATCATTTGTGATTTTCCTCTGGCTTCAATGTCACTTTTTTGTTCAGCAAAGTAAAAAAAATTAAAAAGGCATTACTACACTGTGTGTTTTGTGTACTGGATTTTTTTACCGTGAAATAGCATTGCTAATTTACTGTGAAACCTTAATTGACATATTGTCAATCTTACCACCAAAATTACGAGCTTCAGTTTCAATTATTTGTTATTTCACAGATGCTCAAAGTGGTACTAAGCCTACTTAAGAATGTGCTTTAGCGGTGAGTTACAAAACAAGCTAAAATATAGCAGAGAACACTATTTGATGTAATTATGTGTGGCGTGGCAAATAATTTTGTTTAATACATAATTAATTTTCTAAATTTAACTATGACGTATTTAATTTTTTTAAATTTTTATTTATGATCAATGAGCATACACTAAAAAACGAAAAAACTCTTGTTATATTGCTATACGTAGGTATAAATTACGCCTGATAAGGACCGGAGTGTGTTAGGAATGGCACTATACCAGATCTGCTGAGGAATTTATTGTGACCCCTTACTTATTTTGACCTTGAAAATAATTTAAATATATTTCATAGTTTTACGTAGCTTACTATCTGATAACATGTTCCATTTACGTCGCTTTTTCGTACGTAATATAGTATTTATTGTTACTATTACATTACTCAACAGGGCATTCTAATTTAATTATTAGCAATAATTTTTTAATTGCGTTTGTACAGAGAAACGATAAAGACTATGGGAATGAGTTCTCGGTTATAGTGGGCTCCGAATCACTCGTCGCACTGTTAACAATTTCCACGAATTCGTGGAAACATTTACGGAAATGTACAGTTAATGTATAAAAAAGCGATCCGTAATGACGAAAAACGCAGCTGAGATCCGTAAATGGAGAATACGGGACGTCGACCCTGTTTTCTATAGCTTCGTGTTACGGGAACGAATAACGCTGGAGTTACACGAATATTTCATCGCCGCTGTAACTAGAAAATTATAGATTCTGTGGCAGTTAGGATATCCACGCCACTTAGACCTATTCCTCGAAAGATTAAAAAAATTGCATCTGCAACCTATGAAATGTTAGCAACATTAAAAATTTACTAAAAATCGAAAAAATGTTAACTGTGTCACTTTTTTTAAAAATAAATAACATTTCTATATTTAACCTTGCCGCTAGAAGTTCGTAGTTGAGTTGTAAAAGTCACAGTCTCCAAAAGTTTTGATTTTGTTTTTCCAAAATTAATTCCAAAACACAATAATCAAACATTTGAAATTTATTTTTTATGCGCAGTGAAGCACCCACATAATGAGNTAACCATTTGAAATTTATTTTTTATGCGCAGTGAAGCACCCACATAATGAGAACGAAAGCTCTTATCAATAATTAATTTAAAAAGGAAATAGAGAAAACACAAATTATACATTTTACGGTGATATCCTGTGAATTCACGGAGAGTTGTACGAAATTTACGGAAAGTCCGTTTTCGAGAAATCATCGTTTCCGTGGTTTTACGGAGAGTTCTGGAGAAAATTTTATCAGCATTTCACCATTGAATTACGGTTTTTAAAACATTCATTTCGGTGCTTATAAAACATCAAATTAATTGTGTTGCAGTTTGTCCTTCCGTTCTTGTGTTTTGTGGCGTCACTACTGCGCCAGGAAAACGTTTCCGACCATCCATTGCTATGTGATTTCCGATCGTCTAGGTGTACTCCGTCTCTCCTGAAGGTTTGTAACCACTGTGCTGATACATCCTGTATACGCACATTAAGACTCCAGCCATACTGGCGCTTGATCTGTGTTGCAGATTGTTCGCAATACACGTTTTCCACGAAGCTATAAGACGCACGTCCAATGCGCTGACCTACATAAAGAACANCAGATTGTTCGCAATACACGTTTTCCACGAAGCTATAAGACGCACGTCCAATGCGCTGACCTACATAAAGAACACACGATTCATATGAGGACTTCTGCGTGCTTGCAAGACGTCACGCAAAAAACTTACTCATCCTTTCTTCAAGCATAACCCAGGAATTCAAACCGGAGTATGTGCATGAGTAAGTTCACGTTAAAAACAAATACGCCAAACTAAAACAAGCTGACTGAATGGATTGGCAGATATGTAAAATCTCAAATAAACTCTTAAAATAGTTTTTTTTGAGAAACTATATAATTTCTTTATTTATCACATAATTTCGATCACGTCCATGAATAAAGACTCTGCCATTTCAACATTACCGCGCAAATTGGCATTTAAAGTTTGAAAGTTGAAGTCGGAACGACCTATTTAAGAGAATCTTTAATGTGTCATTGTTTTAGATTGTGAATACGCAAAAACATTGCATGTATTTCAAATAGGTAACTTAGTTCAAAGTAGCAACGTAC
>NQII01013436.1:0-13686 GCA_002778355.1 Clitarchus hookeri
TTCTTTATCGTTGCATTCTGTTGCTTCTTGGCCTACTTTCCAAAGGAAAGAAAGGCTGATGAGATCACTTTCCTGTTGTATGAAGTGTCTGTGTGCATGTGTAGGTGTGTAGGTGTATTGGTGTGTCTGTGTGTCTCTGTGTGTGTAGGTGTGCGTATGACTGTGTGCGTGTGCGTGTCTGCCCCTTCCAATTTTTGAACGCGTTGACTGAATTTCACGAAACTCGGTACATGTATAGAACATAGTAAGGACACCTGACTTTTGCAGTTTTTGACTACATCGGACACTTACTTTCAAAATGGCGGTTATGTTCATAATTTGGAAATGAAATTTCGGAAACTATTTAATTGATTTAAACAATATTTTATATACTCTCAGACCAACAAATAAGCATTACAATTTTAATAGATATTATTGCCAGTGGTCCATTTTGAAAAATAGCACCAAATGAACAAATTGAGATTTTTCATTATATCTCGAAAACAATCAAAGCAATTTTCACCCTATTTGGCATACCAGTAATACAATGACCGGCCAGGTAAACGTAAGTGATTGAACTTGATCATGTACTTATTTTCAAAATGGCGGCTGTATACACATTATAGGTTTAATTGGAATCTCTAACAAACCGCTTAGCAAATTTCGCCCAACTTTTTAATATTGAAAGTACCTATTACAATCATCATACATACCAACATATAAACACTTTTGTGGGTAATTTTATAATGTATCACCATGCATATAAATAAAATTTTTATGTCACATCTCGGTTTTCAAATAACACATTCCTACTAAATTAGGCAAACAAGTAGTACTAACGCAGATGATGTTCAGTGGTATGTTTGAGGCATGTCAGAGACATATTTTCAAAATAGCGGCCATATAGCCATTTTAGCTTAGAATATTATATTCATTGAATACATGTACTCAATGCCAACTTAACTTTGTATGCTGACGGTAGATTTTACAACTATCAATCACATCTGTGAGGAGTATCTTTTTCCGCCATTTTGTAAGATAGTGATATGTGAATAAATAACAAATTTACGTATTATCTCGGGGAACAATTGAAAGACTCCTACCAAATTTGGCAAAAAAATAGTAGTGCCGCAGGTGGTGTAAACTGGTATTTTTTTAGGTACATCAGGTACTTATTTTTAAAATGGTGGCTTAATAAATATTTCAGCTCCGTATACTTTATTAACGAAACAAATTCCAACTTAACTTTGTATGCTGGCATTACCTATTAACACCATCAAATTTTTCTATATAGAGCCTCATTTCACTGCTATTATTGTAAGATAGCCCCACCAATAAAAAATAAATTTTTTATCTCATATCTCGGGAAATAATCAACCCATTCTTACCAAATTTGGCAAAAAAGTTGTACAGTGGTAGGCCATATTAAATTATGTATTTTTCAAGTATGACGCACTTATTTTCCGAATGCCAACTATAAAATAATTTCAGTTTTGTGTGCAAGCATTTTTCTATATTTCTAGAACAGTTTACTTAATTTTCTTCAAATTTTTCACACCGTAAATGCTACAGGAGGACATGCAAACTTTCATGAATTAAGTGGGTCAGAGAAAGAAGTTCAAAATTACGACTGCTTTGACGAAAGTAGGCTCATTAGTTATATCAGTAGCTGCTTGTTACATTACCTGTATGGAGAAACCTTGAACGAGTACAAAACCTGTATTAAGAAATAATTCTTAAAAGATTTAAGATAAAAATACATATTCGTACTATTGCAGCTAAAATTACATAACTTTAGAAAACCCTGTCTGTACTGTTACAAAATTAATGTTTCAAACCCGTAATGTGGGGGAACACATTCTTTACTAATCAGTCAAAATGTATTTTACCCGGTCGTCCCAGGTAACAAGCAACCGTAACGATAAGTATATTGTCGGAAGTGTCAACTCATTGGCCATTAGCACATATCTTAACTTGAACTTCTGAGATGATATCAGCAATTTACTGAATATTATTATTTCTGCCAGAATTTTTATAAAGTAGTACAGCTACTGCTCTGTATAATAAGTGTACTGCGAGGTGTGCAGAGCTAGCTCCTTACGAATTAACGTTTTATGGGGGTGAACGAGTTCGTCGGTTTACTCAGAGTGCTTCCATATTTTTTTATAAAATAAATTTAATGGTGGAAGGCCTTTTGTGAGCATAAACTAAGCTCTTTACTAGAAAAAAGAACCGTATTTATATATAAAAAAATACAGTTGACATTCTGACACCATGAGGCGAACGTCGATTTGGAAGCGCTCTCGTCATACCACGAATATGAATTGCGAATACAAAGACCTGTCTTTGACCTCAACGATCATGGAGCTCCGACCTGCATCATCGCTAACTGGTTGTCGCCAGTGTCGATTTTGTGATCGAATTTTCACCTATGGCCAAAATGCTCGTCGGCATGATAGAACTGTCTGTACGAAGAGCCCTTTTCTCGCGATGAAGCATTGCGACATTGGTCCCATGCAGATTGTGCAAGGTGATACATTGAAAGAACATAACGAGATCTGCAAGGATTGGTATAGTGGGAGTTAGTAAGTGTTGTCGGCAATACCTCTTGCTACATCGATGGGCATGGGGCACCTATTCGACAGGCGATTATGATGAGACAAGTAATGCTAAAGACAGAATGAGTGCAGTAGAGTCGGTTTGTGTGAAATGTACACTTGCAAGACTTTCGCGTGAAGTCGACGAGCTTCAAAATAAACTGTCGTCGGCTCTAAATACTGATGAGTATTCAACTCCTGCTACAAATAATAGCAAATATAATATTGAAGATGAAACAGAAGGTGAAGATGACCATGAAGAGAGCATTAATGAAAATGAACATGAAGACAGTGATAGTGCTGAAGACGATAATGGTAATTGTCTCGATGCACTGACACACCCCTCCAACACATTTACTGCAACAAGCGACATGAAGAACGCAGAAGATTCTGAGAAAACTGGCTACAATTCCTCGAAGACCCGAATGAACTTATTGATAGACTCAAGATGACAGTACAGGGGAAGCACTCGGAATCATACATTTGCCAGAATGGAACGAAGCAGGTGCGTTTCTAGCTTATATCAAATTTTTGGAACTATTTTCCTTGTATCCCTCCGTGGACAATCTGTACAAAGTTCAAGTCGCGCAACTACCAATTAGGAAGCATGGTGGGGGACTTACATGGTGTTACATTGTTCAATACAAAGTCCCAAGTTGTGCATCGACCAATGGCGAGGCATTGTGGGAGCCTGCTGTAGTTCTGGGCACTTTAAGAGCAAAGTGCAATTACAGTTTACCCAGCAGGTGCTGAAATATATCGAGGGACCGGGATATATACTTTTTAAANCTGAAATATATCGAGGGACCGGGATATATACTTTTTAAAGCAAGAATATTAAATAAAATTTTCACCTTTCAACTTTGGAGGTAGGACTACATAATTTTATATTTAAATGAGGGAATTTATTTTAACTTTCGACCCATGCATGTGCACACACACATTACAATCAGCACCACAATCAGCACCACATGCACCATAATCAGCACCACATACACCACAACCACCATCACCATCAGCACCACACGCACCACACGTGCCACTATCAGCACCACATGCACAACAATATGTACCACATGCACCACAATCAGCACCACACACATCTAAATCAGTAGCACACACCACAATCAGCACCTCAATCAGTACCACATGCACCACAATCAGCTACACGTGCACCGCAATCAGCCCCACATGCACTACACGCACCATAATAAGTAATACACTCACCACAATTATGGGTCATTTAGGGATCGTCAGAGGTTACTTCTGGGTCATTAGGGGCCATGGTATAGATTGGTAGAGCAGATGCCATGGGTGTTGGGTAATGGGCTGGTTGGAACTCTACAGTTGCGTGGTACACTTGAGGTATGATTGATGGTATGATTGGTCTGTTGGGTAGTGTGGTTGAATTGAGTTATTCTTGGGTAATAGAGGATGTTACGGATGTTAGATTGGGTGGCCTGGTATCGTTCGATAATATTACATTGACAGATGGTAGGGATTATTGTGATGTTGGCTGGCCTTGAATGTATGGTTGGTTGGGTAGACGTGATGGTGTTTGACTTTCTATTTCGCTATATTGAATTTTAAATATAATTATGTTTTATTCGACAGTTAATTTTTAAGTGTAAGGTGAATGATACTCGAAATTCTAATTGGCCGCAGTCTGTTTTAAGTACGTTTCTGATGTCTGGACATGTCAAATTTTCTTAAGTGGCTGAAATATTGCTAGACATGTAGCACACGTGAGTGCTTAGAATCAGTACGATTTTTATCTGCACAATGGTAGGTTAGGTTATGTTAGAATATTTTTAATTTTTTTCTGGCATTTGGTAGGTTAGGTTATGTTAGGTTTGATTTTTTTGTTTTTGGGGGAGGTTTGATAGTTTAGGTTATGTTAGTTTGACAGATGGCAGGCATGCTTGTTTCGGCTGATCTGAACTCTATAGTTTCTCTAAAGTTGCTTTATGGTGGGTGGAATATTGAATGTCTAGGTACGTGCTTGCGACAATATAAAGAGCTGGATTCTAGTTAGGACAGAGGTAGTCGTGAAAGACACTTTGTCTCAGCTTGTGAAACAAACTTGAGAATATTATTGAGTGATTTTGTAGTAATATATTTTAATGAATTTTAAACACAATTTTTATTTTTTTGTTAATAACCCTATATCGTAACCTTTCTGTTATAAGCTATTTTCGCTAAAAACATCACTATGAAGCAAATATATAGGCTAATCACTAAGGTTATAAAAGGCTTAAACATATATTCCTGGAGCTATAAATAATACTTGCAATCTGAATTTCACGGGCCTGACCCTATGAATTCGCAAATTATATTCGCCTACCTGAATATCGGTTTATATTCGCTTGCTTACAACCTGAATTGCAAAAAATGTAGCCTGCTGCATAATTATTTAATATATGTATATAAATAAACAAGCAATGTGAGTAGAGGCGCATATGATTCAGACAACGACCGAAAATAACGGATTGTTTTAATACAACAATTGCCTTTAAAAAGTTTTCGATATAGTAAATACGATGTATTTAAACATAAAAAGCTCTCCAAGAAATGTGGTCATGAGCCGTATACACATTGATTGAAAAAATATATAACAAAATGTTTAATATCGTAAAGTAATTGTATGAGGAAATAGCAGCTTCTTCTTTTGTATCTATTGTATCAGCTTTAAGAAAGTATACGTATACTTGTTTAAGTAGCTTCGTGGTAAGAACATCGAAATCCTGTTCTAGAGGTTATCAGTTAAAATCCTTATTCCTCCACGATTTTTTTTTTTTTAAATGTTACCAAGTGTTATGGGAAAGTGTAAAATTTACATCATTTAAATTTTATAAATAGATTTTGCATTAAAAATACATTTCCATACATTTTATTATTTTTTTTAAGATTTTGGCATTTTTCAAATGATAAATACAGTGAATTTAAATTTTAAAAATTCTAATTATTTATAAATGCATCGATTCCCAGATGTCTGATCGTTTTACGATTGTTTTCGGTCAGGTGCACTGTCTGTCCATGCTTGCTCGCAAACTCAACTCCAGTAACCTAAATAAATTAAAAATGTGTTTTATTTCTAAGGTACACCTTTTCATAATATTTTATTTTTAAAAAGGAAAAATAAACTTAAAAATAAGTACATAAAAATATTTTTAAAAAGAATTATGACTATATAATAACTTATTGGTGGTACAAATAAGGCTCGGGTAGTCAAATAAACAAAAAAAAAATTAAATCTACGCATTACAATAATTACAACAAAGTGTATATTCGTCCCCCCTCCCCCCTTACACATAGACGCACGCGTTATTGCTTCTTTTAAAATCCACTCCCAGCATATGTCCCGAAAGCCGAGTTGTCTATGACGACTGTGTGCCCACCCAAGGTTCGGCAGTTCAATCCCGCCCTCCTTCAGACAATATTTTGAGCTCCGAAAAAAAAAGCAGCACCCCTAGTAGCCAACTCTAGAACCAACATGGCGGCTGAGCGAGAGCAACACCAGCGCCCCTAGCAGGCAATAAAGGACAAATGGAAACAAAATGGCAGGTTTGACCGAAGATGAGTAATAGGGTAGCACACTGTAACAGCAATAAACAACATTTCAGAGATCGGCGGAGCACTCTTGCGGACGACGAGAGAACTACAGAATGCGGCAGATGCAAATGTGAGAAATTGGGAAACAAGATGGCGGGGAAAAAATTATTTAAGCCTGAAACGAGATGGTGGACAAGATGGAATTACAGACAGCCAAGACGAAATTATATAGCATTAAAATACAAGATAGAATGATAGAGCATGAAAAACCACACAGAAAGATAGAGCATGATAAAACAACATGGAATGAGCATGAAAATACAAGACGGAATGATAAAGCATAAAGTGCAAAAATAAAATTGCGGGAAAAAGATGGCAACGTACTGGGTACCAATATGGCGGGTGGAGGTCATCGTCAAGGTCATCCAAGATGGTGGATAAAGGCCAAGATCAGCCAAGACAGCGGACGGCGCCACGGCCCTCAGCCCTTGTCCCCGAAAGAAGATAACCATACTAATTATTTTAATTGCCTTTTTAAGTTTTCTTAATATTTTGTTATTTCAATTAAAATGGTTTTTCATTGTGCCATAATGGAAGTTTATAAAAAGAGTCGATTTCTAAGCCTACGATTGTTAATTAAACGTAATTTAAACAGTTTTCATAATTTTGTTTGTATGTCATTCTTGTGATACTGTCAGTTCAAAAACAACATGTTTATAAGATTTTTTGTATATTTACAAAAAATTGTTTTCATACAAAAATATTATACCTCCACGTACAAAAACTTTTTACTTTTATGATTATATATTACAAATTTATTCTAGCGACTTTTGATTTCAGTATATTCCAATATTTTATGCTTATTTGTGATAGTGTGATAGTCGTGATAAGATAATTCAGCTTAAATCTAATATTTTGTTTTACTGTAACCCTTTTTTCTAAAATTTATACCCCGAATCCGCTGTTATTACCTCTTTAACGACAAAATTAAAAATACTTTAATCATCTGCGAAATTAAAATCTAAAAACTATTTTACATTTGTCACAATCTAATTTGTCCCTTTGTTAATGCAAGCCACAGCAATAACATTCATCGGAATACACTGTTTAAAAGTGCAACCCTCCTCGATCCAGGTAGGCTTTTCTCGGAATGCGTGGAAATTCCCACAAGTGATGAATGATGCGCGGTAATGTTATTTGCTCTTTACTGTATATTTGTATCAACAAAAACTTCCTTCTTTATTCGCACAAACGCTATTCTTGCAGATGAACAAACTCTGTAGATTTACTAAATATGTCTTTGTGAATAAACTAAATTCTGTAATTGTACCAGAATTTGTCACACCCAGTTACAATTTTTTATTTTACAGTTTATGCCTATAGGAACTTCAACACTTAACAGAACTGGCCCACTGTGGCGGGCCATTTAATCTACTCAAAAAGGAAATTATAGAAAAACGTACAAAATTTATTTGTTCCTATTGTGAATGTTAGTTCACAGTTATGTAAGTGATATATTTGAAAACCGTATTTTAATTGAGAGCATCGATGACCTAGCATTCGTTTATTTATATGATCAAACAAGGACTTGGTTTCGCGAAATCTGTCGTGGATTCGCTAAGATTTGGCGTGTTTTTCCCGACATCGCACCAGCAAGCAGAAAAATAAGCCTCCGGGAGAATGAACGGGTACGAACACGTCGAATCACGCTCAGTCCAATCCGTAAAAAAGGCTACGGACCAACGAGCCTGGAAGGTTTTGTCCAACGTTTCAATCAACATAAGATGAAAAAAATTTGCGAGTCCCGTTTAACCACACAGAAACGACAGAGAAGAGTTTTGACTCTGAACATCTCTAGTGCTTAATATCTCATTGATCTGTTAAGACAGTTTTCTAATGGTTATTAAGATTTTCCGACTACCCTTGTGATGACGTTCACTAAATAAAAGCCAATGATTATAAATTTATTTTAAATATTTTACTATTCTCTTAAATCTCTAGTGTTAATCTTATTTATTTCCTCTTTCGGTGTTCTATAATTTTCCTTTACGTCCTTTGCTCTTTCATATTTAATTTTGTTTGCCTCTCTTCGCTCCTTTGGACGTGCCCATACCAACAAATCAACTGTTTCTTTGGTTTACTTTTTGAATTTTTTTGTAGCTACTTGTTCTTTGTTTTGTTGCTAAGCACCTCCATCCTTAACAGTTCCGAGAATCTTAGCTTCACGTTCGTGTCCAATGTTTTAACTTTCCTTTTATTTTGTACTGTGTTTCTCTGCGTTCCTGGTCTAAATTGAAAAATTTATCAGGTTAAATTTTTCTTACGCTGACCAAAGGCAAATCTTTATATGTTAGTGTATCAGTTCAATCCACCGTGGCGTCGTACGCAGCATGAATTACTTTGAACGAAAATAAACTCTTTAGCCAAGAATCTTACAGTTGGCGTGCCCCGCAGCTTTCCAAAGTTCGCGGGTTCAATCTCCTACTGCCTGTGCCAAGTGCAAGCTTCCGCACTATGTTTTTTCACTTTTATTTAAGGTCAAAGCCACTGAATTTATTCCTCGTACATATTTCAGCGCAACGAGAGGCCGTTCAACCACGCATTATAGGAAATAAGCAAATAAAATAACTTTAAATCAATTGCGTTTCGCAGAAATTGTTCCATATTTGCTTCATTATGCGACCTCGAGTTCCAGGTAACATTCGTATTCCATTAATATTGATAACTGAAAGCATTTCACTAATCGGCACAGGAAAAAAAACACATTAACATCGCTCGTGTGGACATTAATCACGCATAAAATTACGTAATTACTGTGAACAGCTGCCATCTGGCGCCATCATAAATTTTCCTGGCCGTCCAAACACGAGGCGCAGAAGAGGGTTCACGAACTCTGAACGATCTCCCAGATACCTCCAAGGCTGCCGTGTATTCTGAAATTTGCAACAAGAAGTAAGCGAACGTCTGAAATCTGCAACTCGGTCGACTGCGCATCTCGCGCCAATTCGTCAGCTGTCAACTCTGAAGTTGGGTGGCTTATCTGCACCTTATTTTTTGTTTAGGCACGAGACAAATTAATAAAAATTTTCTGCTAGTGTTGGCGGTGGCACATTTGTTGTAGCCATTGGCATTATACATATTTAATTAACTCCTTTAGGAGTGGTTTATGTATACTAAAATGGAAGAAACAAGTTTTAGGTAATTGTTAAAAAGAAAATATTACCGTAAAAAAATTTACGAAAAGAACACTCCCCTACTAAGGACGTCTGTTTTTTTTAATTACTGTTTACTAACCGCACATTACTTCATACCTCCCTTTAACTGGAATTCATTTACATCGCTCGACCACAGTTATTACTGCTGGCCTTGGTGCCGTGCGGTTAACGCGCTAGTCTTCTATCTGTGATCCCAGTCCGAATTTTCGCTTGTGGGAAATGTGGAGGTACTTGCCGCTGACTGGCGGATTTTATCGGCGTGTCTTCGTTTCTCCTACAAATACCGTTAGTGCTGTCCCTTCTTCATCTTAAAAATTTCATTTCAAACTTTCAATGCAACGACAACCGTTGGGATTTTTTCTCCGGTTTTGTTCTGTCTGCCATAATTACGTGATCTCGCCATTTATTAGGTTTCATTAATTTCAACATGCATTTATCTTCACTACTTTTAAAACTTTTGTAGTAAAATCTGGATGCATGTGTCTTTCCTAAAGAACTTAACACAGACCCACAAAAATATTGCATTTATTCTTTTAAACTCCCGGAAATTTAATAAAATATTAAATTTTAAAGGTAGATATTAAGGTATTTCACTTCTGTAGTTATTTCTGATTACTACTGTAGTTATCAAGCAACATAAATACAATATTTACCCATGGCAACTAACCTTACAAAGACCGCAAAGAAATTTAAATGCGAAATAGAAAACATTTAGTTATATATGTACTGGTCACGACAAAGGGTTACAGAAGATATCGTCTAACAAATCATCGCTGAGACTAGACCTTCTACAATCAAAACAATGCACGGATAATTTTAACTACACCACACACTTTATTGGTATCGGCAGGGGCTGGCCCAAAATCAAAATAAAACAGCAGGCAGTCTGGCATTCTAGTAGTTCTAGCATTGCACAGTGACTTTAAATGTATGTAAAGGAAATGTGGTAGTGTCTAGGACAGCGGGCGGCGCAAAGCCTAGCAATCGCCGTTAAAGTCATAATATATTTATAAACATTATCACTCCTCTATTTGACTTACACTTCAAATAAACCCATTTATATTAACCTCCACATTTGCAGTGCGGCAGCGGTGCAGTGGCTACTCGTCTCCCACTAAGGTGAACCGCGCTTGATTCCCGGTGGAGTCACCCTGATTTTCGCATGTGGGAAGCGTGACGGACCTTGCCGTTAGTCAGCGGGTTTTCTCGGGTCACTCCCGTTTCCAGCACCCATGCGTTCAGACGCTGCTCCATCTTCACCTCATTCTACCCTCATCAGCGTTCAAAACCAAGCTGTAAAGAGCCGCCCAACTCCACGCAGCTTCTACTTTGCAAGACAAATGTCGCTTAAGAATTATATTGGAACTCCTGACTTCCCAAATATATCCTCTCCAAATTCTAACTTGCCAATAACACCCTTAAAAATTTAAGAAATTTTAAGTTGTGTATTACTTTCATTGAGAAATTATGTTTTTAAAACTTGGGCCTATCTCCCCTCCGCGGCTTCTGTCCGAGTAGCTGCAGTAACACGACTGCAGGCACAGCGGTCGTGCGATTATTACGTAAATTGTGGTGCGTGTCCACGTCTGCTGTTGCGTGCAAAAAGAGAGGGCGACCTTGGCGCTTCGCGAAAATGGGTTTTATTTGCGTTGGCGACGATGCCCGCTAAGGGGGAGCAATGCCCCTCTTCGCCACTCCCTAATGATGACGATGCCGCCACTTTCAGGGCAGTATTATGGAAATAATACGCTCTTAAAGGACTTGAAACACTCGTGTTAATTACCGACGCCGCAATGCGATCTTAATGGACAGTCATCAAATTATCCCCACAACTTCTTATTTGTCGCTTCTTTCCACCCGCTTAAATTACGAGCACGTTGACGACACCAAAACTTAACCGTTCGTAATCATACCTGAGCGACTACAAGAGCTGTGTTTAAGTTTTAATATGTAAATATTCCCTCCATGACGATGAAGATATAAGGACTTCATATCGGGGGAATGTCAGCAGATTGGCAGATGAAAGTGAAACATCAAAAATTTCACCTCTCATAAACAAGGCCACGGGTGTGAATTACGGTACCAGGAATGCAGTTAAAAACTCAGACTTCCTAAACCGAAAAAAAAAAAAAAAAAAAAAAAAATAAAATAAAATGTTTGGAGCAACAAGCCTTAAACTCAAATAATAACAAAAGTGTGCATGGTCGTGATCAAAATAATATTCCCAACAATTATTCATGTTCGGAAGTTAACTGCTGTCGTGCTAAATATAGGATGTCCAAATTAATATTTGCATTCTTTATAAGATAATAACAGAAAAATTGTTAAAGAAAATCTGATGGGACTTTCTGTATTTGACTATATAAGAACAACGTTGGGTTCTTGCGAGCGCGTGTCGCCATTCTCCTGTCGTCAGTTCCGTTTCCAGTCAAGAGCGGCAGCACTACGTACAATTTTAAAGGAAATGGCAGAGGTAACAAGGTTGTCTTTCGAGAAAAGTAAGTGGATTTTAAAGTGTTACTGGAGAAGTGANAATGGCAGAGGTAACAAGGTTGTCTTTCGAGAAAAGTAAGTGGATTTTAAAGTGTTACTGGAGAAGTGAAAATATGAATACAACGGAGGGCAGAATTCCATACTGTTCCACCCTTACGTGTGACAAAGGCACGATTACGTGACATGTTGAAGAGGGGCAGAACTCTGTGTGAGGTGAAGAAAGGACGGCGCGGCAGGAAGAGAACGACAACAGACGACGGATGTATAGGGCTGCGTTGCACACATTCACACGTACCTTGGAAAGTCCTAGACCGTACGGTAAGCTGCGCGCGAGCTGGATGTCAGTAATTAAAGTGTGTATCGCACTAGGAAAAAGTATAAAACATGTCATATATATTATATTACAATATACATTTTTCTTTTATGATGCTATAGTGTGAGGGATAATATTAGCAAGAGTTTTGATGTGATTTGGTACTCTTCCGATAAACACAAGCCACACGATAACGATCAAATTTACGGGTAACATGCCAACATATCAAGATATACTTTATTTAACCTAATTTTTCATTTCTTCAAATCGCGATACATTTAATGTTAATTTCTTGTCACTATTTAACTACACGATTTAAAAATAAAATTAAACCCTTACTGCCATTTTTTTTTAAAGGCAGATTCCGAATTATGGTTTGGAAACCTTATCTAATAGGTAATCTCATAATGTAGTCTCTCATACAGTCAGATATTTGAGGTTCAGAGCCCACAAATGAGAGATCCCGTTGCCTTAACCCGTTCGATCAAGTGTAATATTTTGAAGTGTACCGCACCTGTAAGTAGCGTACTTTCTGCAACCAACAACGCGTTACTTCTTCAAAGACGTTATCATTAGCCATTATTAAGAAGAGAGATGNTAGCGTACTTTCTGCAACCAACAACGCGTTACTTCTTCAAAGACGTTATCATTAGCCATTATTAAGAAGAGAGATGTGGTAACTTTCACAAATCACATTAACCGGCGGGAAAACTCTCAGTAACGATCATAAAGATTTTTCATAAGCAACATGTCGACGATNAATCACATTAACCGGCGGGAAAACTCTCAGTAACGATCATAAAGATTTTTCATAAGCAACATGTCGACGATCGTGGATACTATGACTGAACTGGTTGAACCGTTCTACGCATAGACATATGACGTAAGACCCAAGGAAACAACCTTCGCTTCNATCGTGGATACTATGACTGAACTGGTTGAACCGTTCTACGCATAGACATATGACGTAAGACCCAAGGAAACAACCTCACAGGTGGCTTCGCTACCAAAACTTACGTCATAGGTGGACCCTCAAGGTCGGTCTCCCCGGTCTTCAGATGGCACGAGTGTACAGAAACGAAGGAAATACTAGTGCGGTCAGCTCCGCTAGTGCGAATTCCTGCACTCCGGACATCTGTGGTTGCCGTTTCACTTCCAACACAGGCAGAACTACTTTAAGTTTTAGTTGGCATATATTTGTGAATTGAAATAGATAATATGGCAGGTACATCTCACAGAAGAAAAATTGCAGCACCACATTCCAAATCCGAATCAGTGGAAATTTCACTATTTCAATTCGTCACAGCACCAACGACTGAAACTATGGTCGTTCTTGAGGCTTCCCCGCTATTGAATCGGTGAATTTTTGCCGAAATACTTCACCAACTAACAAAGTGACTTAAGTAGGCGCCGGTAAAATGGCGAACTCCGAGGACAGTCACGGAAAAATTTTAATCCAATCCTGCTTTAGTGTACATGCGTGTTCTATCGCGTTTGCAAGGCGCAGGATCCGGCACTGACATGTTAGAATGGTTAT
>NQII01013437.1:0-20724 GCA_002778355.1 Clitarchus hookeri
ATTGTCAAACTCTATATTTGTCTTTGATGGTATTGCCTTCGAGAAGCAAAAGTGCATCCAGAAGTACTTCAGCATAGGATGACATGCAAAGGTGGACTGTGTGTGCCTCGGCCGTACTTATTCGCGCATACCCAAACAGCTGCTCCGTGACAATGCAAACATGTTGGTGTTGTTTCGCATGGTCGATATGAATTTGCGGCATTTTTACGAAGATCATTTAAATACAGAGACATGACGCTACCAGATTTCAAGATTCTGTGTGCATTGTGCTGGAACGACAAGTATCCTTAAGCTGCGTCTTGACAAAGACGAAGATGGAGGTTGTCTCGTACCAAGAAACGATGGAACCTGCGATGCTGTTAGAAGAATAATTCGAAATGTTGGCGAACCCNTGGAGGTTGTCTCGTACCAAGAAACGATGGAACCTGCGATGCTGTTAGAAGAATAATTCGAAATGTTGGCGAACCCGAACGAACCAAGGATGCTGCTACTAAATATTTCGTCCTTGAAACTGGTAAAGCAATCATCTCGGAACTACGCAGTATTTTGACTGAACAAAACACATTCTTTCGNATTTCGTCCTTGAAACTGGTAAAGCAATCATCTCGGAACTACGCAGTATTTTGACTGAACAAAACACATTCTTTCGTAACTATCTGTCTGAGATCGAGGCGAAGATAGAGCGTGTGAAGACCAAGATCGTCCGCAATATGGTTGCCATGGNCGTAACTATCTGTCTGAGATCGAGGCGAAGATAGAGCGTGTGAAGACCAAGATCGTCCGCAATATGGTTGCCATGGATGAAAACGTAACGAGTGTTCAAAGGCATATTAAAGGCAGATTAAATTTGGCATCTGCACAAAATGAAGAGAATCTGAATTGGCTGAAATATTTCATAGATCATTCGTTCGCTACCTTGATTTCCCGTTTCGCCACGCAAACGGATAGTCAGAACTACAGCAGGGACATATTGGTGACTGCAGCGAACGCCTGGGCAAGAGAGAAAGTCTTTTGATGGAGATGCACGACTAAATCAATAAAAGAGTGCAAAAGTAACTATTTTTATTCAGTGCTATGTCGGACATTGCTAGCGACTTACATCGGACGATTCAGTCTGTTCGCTCGAAGGATTTTCTCGCCAAGAGGGCAACCTTATAAATGAAGAAAAATTGTAAAACCATTACTCGTCGTCTCGAAGTACTCGGGGAAAGCGATGGGGCACCCGTAGTCATGATCACCGAAATCGACGATACTGCTGAGCCTATGAAGAAGCGGAAACATGATGATGTACAAACAGATCGGGACGATGGATTGGTTGCGGATTTGTCACACAAGAAAAAGGTACGGAAGAAAGTCTTCAAACCCAATGATCTGGTTCGTCGCTACCTACGATCGTACACATATCGCAATAATGATACGACATATGGCATATACAGGCATTATAATAAATGGTTCCTTGGTGCTATTGAAATAGAGTTTCTACCAGGTGGTATCATCCAAGTAAGTGATTGCAAGACATGTGGAACCCCCGGTCTTTACGAACTGCTATTTAGCAAGTACCCTAGAGAGTTTACAGAATCCGACCTGCTGGAATACAAGACGTTGCTTGAACTCACGTATGCACTTTACCAAGATAACAATTCAGAGACAATTAAGGACGAAGCTCACGAAAAAATCGACATTCTCGCAGACCTCTTCGGTGGTCTAGCACTGAAAAGCGGCGAAGGTCTGAAGAAGATAGACGACGACAAGAACACCGACTACGTATTCTGGGACGACCCGAACGAGCTGGTCGATAGACTACGACTACTGCTCGCTTCGCAAAGGGTTGGAAACTACTCCCACACTAACGAGATAATTTCAATCATTGAAGAACTGAAGGAGGGAGGCTACATAGAATGAGTCGATTACGAATCACTAATGAACTACACACATCTGCGAGACGCAACTACCGTCGTCTTAAATCAAGGTTGGAGACCTGGTGCGCATCTCCAAACAGAAAAGTATATTTTATAAAGGATTTACAGCGAATTTTAGCCCCGAACACTTTCGTGTTCGACTTATATGCAACTATGATCCGAGGACCTACTTTCTCGAGGATCTGAATAACGTTCTCATCCAGGAAGGTTTCTACGCCCAGGAGATCCTGCCTACAAAGTTTCCATATGTGTATTAGGTCGAGAAGTTTATTAAACAACGTAATGGACGGTCGTTTGTCAAATGGTAGAGTTTCCCAGCCCACTACAATTCCTGGGTCACCGGTGTGGACACCGAGCGGTGAACACAGAAGATTACAATTAATATACACTGAAGAGCCAAAAAAAAACTGGCATAGGCGTGCGTATGCAAATAACAGAGATATGGAACCTATCAGAGTAACGCGATGCGGTCGGCAGGTAGATCGGTTACTGCTGCAACAATAGCACGTTATCAAGATTTAAGTGAGTTTGAACGTGGTGTTATAGTCGGCGCACGAGAGATGGGACATGCAGTTTGCATTCACTAATGTGACAGTTTGGAATATATTGAGAGCTCGTCGGACAACTGTAATATGTGTTAGTAATTATGCGTGTTCTCGCCAAAATTTTGACTTTGGGAAGGTGAAACAACAAGACAATAATGCAGTACTTGCGAAAATGTAATTAAATAATCTTGTTCTCTCGAAGCTATCACGACTGTCAGAAAATGTGAAATAAAACAAAATAATTCTTCTCCTTCTGAGGTATCTGACCTCGACGTTATTTCATTTGAGCTGAGATCTGCTTTTTTATTTTCGTTATAGACTTTACAGAAAACTTGAAGTTCTTTTACTACAGTCATTATTACAACGTTGAAAACACGTGGGTTTAATAAACCTACAACAAACCTGTTTAATTTTTTTTTTTTTTTTAGTATTATTATTAAAAATACGAAAGCCTGATGACAAAAAAAAAGTTTTAATTTCTACGAGATCTCCTTAAAAGAAAACTGTTAAAATTACGTGTCCATAGAAGAACTGTGATAATATAACAAATTTACTTGTCATTCTAATTAAAAATATACTGTTGTACCAGTATAATGCATGGCAAATTTCACTGTTATTTCCTAGCTTTTATTCATGTTCACATTGATTTGCAAGTTGTGTTTGAGTGGTATTGAACAATATAACTCATAATTCATTTTACAAATATTCTTAATCAAGCAGTTCCTTGGACAAATGTTGGGCGTGTGTGTTGGTATAAGTAGCCAAGCGGATGCCGGTAGACTTGCATGGGAGTGGGCCTACTTAGCCCATGCGTAATTTACATAATTTATATTTAACACGCAAAAAAAAAATCACCCCATTTTTGAAAAACAATGTATGAATCCAAGAATATATTTTCATATGATAGTTTTATATTCGTACGGAAATTTGAATTAATAAAGTTTAAGTCTTGAAAATAAACATTTTAAAAAAGAAAGTCGTATTTACACCCATCTAATCACGTAGTAATTGATGCAACAATTATGAAGAAATGGTTTTTCAAGATTAATATAAAGCATAGATATGGTAGTTAATATTAAAAAAAGCACAGAAAAAACATTGACAACATTACCGTTTAATTGCCAGTCTATGATGCCTATTCATCTTAATTGTTTTAAAATATTTATATTGCTTGGAAATAGTGTTAAATAAGTGGAAAACGGAAATATTTTCCATCCCTAAAAACTATGAGCCAACAGACATTTACATTTTGGTTTAACCAAGCACTTTTCAAGATGTAGAAATTACATGTAACGTGACTCAGCAAAGAAAAAATACATTTATATCAGTATTTCTACATAGTAGCATGTTGAAATCACATTCCGGTGCTTTCAGAACAAAAACTAAATCAAAAATACAAAATGTTTTCTGTTCGGGATTGCATAAGTAAGATAAAGTTTTCAGGCTACACACGCAATAAAATTAAGTGAGAGGGATCCGTGGGCAAAATAAGGCAAAATAAGCATAGAATTAGATCATACGTAGAGCTTTCGAAATTGCTCATTTTACTGCGAACAACTTAGAGTTTGAAATGATGGAAGAAAATTAAAGTGAATATGTAGATAGTAAACGAAAAAAAAAATGTTAAACAACACACATATATATATATGTTTTTTTTTTTCCAGGGAGGGCGGTTATAACGTCATTTAATATAAGCACTTTCAGTTTTTTTTAACAATTTACAGTTTATAAAAATTACAGTTACTCAATTGTTTGACTTCAAATAATGCAATTTGTGTAAGTTCTGGTCCATAACATTGCAGTCCATGTTTTCTGTGGTAACTTGTGATGAGTCATAAAAATATGCAGTAATATTTACCCGCAACCAGGATATCTGCAAAGTTAATCAGAGACCAGTTTATTCATTTAAAAGTATGCGCATTTCAATCCAAAGTTATTACCAATTTCAACGAAACGCCAAATTCTATTTGAACCTTCCTACAAGTTTCATGCGTAAAAACTTCTAAATGAGCGAGAGTGACAGCCGGTATGTATTAAGTTAAATTTGAAAGAAATATTCCAAATACACGCGTAATATATATCTTTTTTTTCGCGTCGCGCGTTGCAAAGTGCACCATGATTACCGGTTTTCGGCCGGCAGCCGAGGGCATTTGTTATTCCATCACACGCGCTCGCAAAAAAAAAAAAGTTGGCGTGCCCCCACCCCTCGACGTGCGACGCGACCCAGAAAGCTTGTTATTATTTTGTTTTCGCGTCGTCCGTTTGCCAGAGCGGCGTCATTAGAGCGACGAATGTAAAACTCCAGCTAGTTTGCCGTCGGTGATGGCAGCAGGAGAAGGGGGAGTGGAGTGGGTGATAAATAGTGGTGAAGACTGAAAAGAGAAGGGGGAAGGAATATACATTTTTTTTTTTTTACTGGAAACCCGGCTTTAATTGCTACGCACGTCATATTGCAGGTAAAATTCGCCCAAATAAAATACAGACGCGGAGTTTTTCGTATTCAAAAGGCAAGCCATGCGCCGACGTGATAAAAAGAGGAGAAGAGACATTTCATTTTGTATATGTCCGCCATTTCGTGACGGCCTGATGGCGCGGAGAGGAAATGGCGTCGGAGGCTTAGTTACTCCCCTCCCTGCATACTTACTGACGACCGGCTAACACGAGCTTTTTTTCGGCGTATTGCAAAACACGTCACCCCAGCAATTGATGTAACTAAGGGCTGGCTCGTTATATGGAAATTAAAGTGTGCTGGAAAAGAAATTGTGCGTGTTACCTCCCGAGGCGGGTCCCGGTGGGTTGTGAGATTAGTACTTCATCATAGACTGCTACCGCGGCGACTCGGGCTGGATCATCTCCAACAGAGTGCCGCATATGGGGAACGTGGACATGTTCGGCGGGTTTTCTCGAGGTACTCCCGTCTCTCGGCCCACGCTACTGAGTGGGTGGCGCAGAAGTAACACACTGGACGGTCTGTTTGTGAGGACCCGGGTTCGATTCCCGGCTAAGCCATCCTGATTTCGGCGTTCCGTGTTTTTTCTCGAAGTGTTGGATGGTTCCATAACACAGGCCCGTAACGCAGAGGAAATACGACGTAGAGTGCTCATGTCAGCAGCGCATCAGCCACCCTCCATGTTCCAACACTGGACTGCTATTCTTGCCAGTAGTGTTATCTTATCTAATACTATCCACTTACTAAGTGGATAGTATTTTATGTAGTAACAGTGTTTACGTCAGGGGCTTTCAAATATTTATACATTTCCGCGAATCTAGTTTTAATGCAACTAGAATATATTTAAGTTAGTCTGAGTACACATTTTGTTCACATAAAAATGTGGGTATGTTAAAAATGCAAATTTAAAAAAAAGGGTTCATAACTGTTGACTACGCTGTACGGTTTTATTTGCTGTGGGTGAACCAATTTTGGGGACATGCACAACGAAACAAAAGTTCGTCTACCTCATATTTTGTCTATAGGCCGTAGCTGATTCCTTTTCCCCCTTTCCTGACTGCCCACGCGTTTGGTTCTATATTTGATGACCTCTCTGCTGACGAGATGTTAACGCCATAACGAAATAACCAATACATACAATTCTCGCCTCACTTCATCTCGGCCATTCTCTACGTTAGTCGGGGTAGCAACATGCGTGTCCCATCTCGCATAGACACCTAACCCTTCGAATCCCACGTTAATTTAAGATTTCTGGTTTTGCAAATAAGGCCTTTTTTGATGCGTGCTGTACTTAGTTGACAAAGGACATTTTTCGATAACACAGCCAATAAGTTGCAGACGTTGTGCTAAGTGGCCGGAGATATGAACCAGTCAAAATGTAGAGCAGCAGCACGGTTTGCGAATCAGCTACCTCCAGGGAAGATAATTGTGCACCGAGCCTCGCAGGGTACAGGACTGTTCATACATTACTTTCCCGTGCAACATGTAGCCAATCGTCTACACTGAGACTGTAAAGGTTAACTCCACTGAGTGTCAGATTCATCTCACTTTATCCATTTTGCTAAGTAATTACTTTTATCAAATAGCTGTGCATGAATCGGTTCAACGGTGACTAAAGACTTCAAACGGTAGCTGGTCGATGAATCCGGTGTCATAAATATTGTGGAGTGGAGCTAGCCAGTCCTTCGGGGAACCTCTTGCCGCTACTTCGCGTTGCCCTGCGCGGATGGCCGCGTTGGGCCGGAGCCAGAAGTACAGGCCCGCTGGGAATATTTTACGATTTTTCTGTTGTTTATCGAGCCGGCCTCTTACTAACAAGCATGGCGCTGCACCCGGATATTTTACAGCGCTGTACTAAGAGGACGTGATAAATAAATGCGCAATTAATATGTCTCTTTCATACAAAAAATTTAATGCCTGTTTCATAAAACTAAAAAATGAGCCAATCGTCAAAAAAGTGTTTTCTGTACTTTAGGTCGTGCACTGAGAAAAATATACTGCGCATGGTGAAATGTCATGCTGTTATTTATGAAGCAAGAAAATTGTACTTAGTAAGGCGTAATAAAATATTAGAGAAGAGAATATGGTTGAACAAAGGAATATTCCAGCATAAAGGTTCTTAAGTATTCGTTACTGCTCTAATTATTCCAATTGGCAACGATTTGAATAAATCTTGTATCTGTATCAGAACATAAACTTTGACCCATTTTTTTTTTCAGTTCTGTATATAGTATGTCATTAGGTATAAAGGGGACTCGTGATACGTATGATATACTTCATGTTTGTGCCTTGTGTTCATTGCGTGAAGATAATTATATTTCATTGCACATGTAAAAGCAAATTTGTTACTTTTAGTAGCTATAATGATGGCCGTTAAAATAACTCTTCGGCATGTTTCACTGTCAACTGAGTACGCTCTAGGTATTCAAAATAAAGATTTCTCGGTGGAGTTTGGATGCGTTAAAAACATACCCTGAGGAGTTAGAAAAGAAAAAAACAGGTATCTTGCACCTAAATAGATTTAAAGCATTAGAGTGGTCGACAGTGGATTACTGATGAAGACATGCAGAATGTTTGCTCATATTCAGTCATAGTAGACATCAAAGTAGCTTAATTTCTCAAGGAAAAGATAAGAGGTGTTTCATTAGCAGATCAGCTAAAATTAATTATTAATTAAGGTATATGTGAAAAGTGTTTTTCCAACATTACTATATAGTTCCTGAACCCATAGCTAGTTATTTTGCATTTGGCGNAGGTATATGTGAAAAGTGTTTTTCCAACATTACTATATAGTTCCTGAACCCATAGCTAGTTATTTTGCATTTGGCGAAACGGACTTTTGGAATCTTTGTGTTAACAACACTATTATATCTCCATCTCACTGCCTGTTGTCCCCACCACTCCAAAGCTGTGAAAAATATATAATGTTTTCCAATGAACACTTCCTTCGTTTCCCTGGCAACCTACTAGTTGTTTTGCCACACTGAAGAAAACCTGGAAATGCCCTACAAAGTTTCACGCTAAGTAATTTTTTTGTGCTATTTCATTACAGATGGGCCGCGGTAGGTAGGCGGTTAGACTGCTCGCCTCCCACCAAGGCGAACCAGGGTTCAAACCCCGGTTGGGTCATTCCCGGATTTTCACAAGTGGGAATCGTGCTTGACGGTGCCGCTAGTTGGCGGGTTTTCTCGGGGATCTCCTGTTCCCCACTCCCATACATTCCGGCGCTGCTCCCTTCTCACCTCATTTCATCCTCATCGGCTCTCAAGACCTCGTTGCAAAGAGATGCACAAATCTCTCAACTCAACAACTCATTGCGGATTCCAAGTAAAGTTGAAGTTTCAGCCTTTAATTAAAACACGGACAAAATGAATAAATATAGGATGCATTTTAACTCCACCAATTGTTTACATCGTTCATACAGATATATTCGTTCAAGAATTATTATGTTAAAAATAAATTAAATATTATTTTAATATATTCCGGGAAGGTACACGCAACACAAAACTCAATTTTGTAAAACTAGGATTTCATTACTTGGCAGTATAAGTTGTGATATTTGACAAAATGCCAAACGCTTCCTGCAAATCAGTGCATTTTGTTGCCTTTGCTAGAGGCATTCAACATTTTTTTGTAACGCGTTGCGACTATTATGGTTTGTAGAGCGTGTTTCTGTCCAACGATTCATATACATATGTTGTAAATCTGTTTATTTAAGGGATTTTGTTATTTTTTCTGAAAAAAACTGAAATTCTTAAAACCAGTGTTTTGGTTCTGTGTTTATATTAAGTGCAATTNTTTTGTTATTTTTTCTGAAAAAAACTGAAATTCTTAAAACCAGTGTTTTGGTTCTGTGTTTATATTAAGTGCAATTTTGCCCCCTTTTTTTAAATAGCGCCTTAGAGTAAAACCAAAAAGTGGACCAAATTTCGTTGCCGAAAAGAATATAATTTTTCCTTTATGACCGTGGTGTGATCGACAGAGAAGCGAATTTATCGTTAGTATTTACAGCAGTAATCTTACTTTTTATAAAGGGAAAAGAAACACTGAAGTGTAATTTTTTTTTTATCCCTTCAGCTTAATTAACAATGGTNTCTTACTTTTTATAAAGGGAAAAGAAACACTGAAGTGTAATTTTTTTTTTATCCCTTCAGCTTAATTAACAATGGTGAACATTTTAAAAATATTGTCTAAATTTTACGTCTTCTATGTAAACGGTTATTATAAATTTAAATAATTCCTTGCGTAGCGTATTGGGATACACCAAGAAGTACGATCTGTGTTCGACAGTTGAGAGCACTTTCTGACTTTTATGTATCCTTTCGCCAAACGGAAGAATTAACTTGCCTGTGAACCTTAACAAGTTTTTATGCGAGTTATACTGTTACTATTTACGTTAATTCATTCACTTTTAAAAATTTAACTTAAATTAAAGAGATTTAATTTGCCTCCATTTTAATTAAATCACTTCTTACAATGCGTTAAATATGAAACTTTATTTCCTCATTCGTTACCAAGATTACAGTCAGTCCTTCATCCAGTTTTACCACCTTCTGTTACTCACACAGTAAAAAAACNCCTCATTCGTTACCAAGATTACAGTCAGTCCTTCATCCAGTTTTACCACCTTCTGTTACTCACACAGTAAAAAAACTAGTTGCTGGCTAGCATCTAATTTCGTTTTACCACTAAAAGCCAACGTCTAGCGGCTACTTTGCTCCCAGTTCTTGGTCACCGAGGACCAACCGACAATTATATGTTCAAACAGGAAATTGGGGAGAAATAACATTGCGTAGTATTTAAAAGATGTAATAATACTATGTTAACGAGTATTTTAATAGTACAGTGATTTTAAGTACTCCCCAATAACGCAGTTATCTCCTTTAATATTGATATTATAAACGCTACTTCCGACTATCATTTTACGACGTTACTTTCAAGAGTAAAATTTTAGTTTCTATAATCAATCATTGCTATCGTGTAGCGAACCGTCAACTACAGAACATGTGACATGGCAGCTGCAATAGGAATTCTGATTTGTGGGGGAAATATGTGTTTGGGCGTCGGCAAGTATTTAATGAATTAAAGGAAATCATTAACTCAAATTATTTCTAGACCATTGATATTCTGCAAATTCTCATGTGACATTTCACTGACGAATGGTACATTTTGTAATGCAGGTGAAAAATTCGGCAATGGGGATGTAGATATGTAAAATAGCAATTAATAATCGTTTCTCAATTATAATCAAATGAAAGTATCAGACATTAAAAAAAATATTATTTTTCTTATAAATATATTAACATGCCGCTTATTTTTTTAGGTATTGGACGCTGGAAATACTAAAAACCCACTTTTGGTATTATTAAATACAAATTGGCTACTGTTAATATTTAACTACAAAATAATGTTTGCCATATCAAAAACATAAAAATTTACTTGGTATTAAATTTGTTGAAAAATAGTTCTTAAAACTATACTAACTCGCAAGGTCACTGTATTTTGATAACTTTTGTTAAACTCCTCTTGAAAATCAGACCCGAATATTCTGTTTATAAACAGGAGGTTATACAAGAGTTGCAAAACACTAGCTTCTATTTATCCGGCAGCCAATCCCAGCTCCCTGTTGGCTATACCCCATTTTTAGCGGGAAATGGTGAAACCCGGCCTAAGTGTTTATTTCAAATGTGTTCAGTTAAGGCTCGGCCCCACACGCCATGTTTAATTACTGGTTTCTAGTATTTTTTTCAGTTGTTTAGGGACAATTATTTTTAAACTACATCTATACTTCTCTGGCAATATACATGGCGCTGTAGAACAAATAAATATAAATTGTAAACTTGATTCAAGTTATTATGTAGTAAATACTTCATTATTTCTCACTCATCAATTTATTCTTGTCCTTCCACGATTAACAGATAGCGTGTGTATGAAATGAAATGTGGCGACTACATTTGAAGGTATTTGTAGAATGTAAACGTGCTATAATAATAAATATTTTGTTATGTCATTGAATATATATGTATGGCACATAAATGGAAAATTCAACATGGCGGGTGTGACTAAGCCTCTTTATTTTAAACTGAGCACTTTCAAAAGTCCTGCTTAATATATATTTGTATGCACATAGTGTATCCTTCCACCATTCGTAAAATTAACGTTGCTATTCGCTTGATCGCTATATTCATGCATTGGTAAAATGAAACTGTTAATTATCATTATAAAAGTAAATACTTTGGAGATGTGATAATTCTTATATTCATATGCATTAAAAAAACAGAAAACAAAAGAAATAATTTCAGTATTCACAAATATTTACCTTGCACTTTTAATTAAACGCTAGGACACGGAAATACTTTACCTCACTCGTTACCAACTCTACATTGGCACAAGACGGCCAGTGCGTGCCCGTTAAAAATTACGCAGGTAGGAGCAATGACATTTTTCTAAGGTATATTTTGAAAGTGCTCGATTAACCGCGAACAGCTTATAAAAGTACCGTAGTTGTCTTCTCATCGCAGAAAGCCTCGTTATGTCTTGAAGCAGACGTGTACAGGATTCGTGTTGTGGGAACTCTGCCGGAGACGTCTTTCCTTTTAGGGCAGCTGGGCACGCGATGCAGGCGCACTTAGGAGTTGTCGCTCCAGAATGAAGCCCCTCCAAGTTAACCAGCTCTGTAAGGACGGTCCGCGCATTTCCTGTTGCTCGTCCCGGAGTTCCCAACTACCAGTCGGGGGGAGAGAGAGAGAGTTCGAACTGTCGTCTTGTCCGTTCAAGTCTCCGACATCCTCGAAAATAGCTCCCGCCCGCCAGATGCTCCTGCAAGGTAATCATGCCACTGCCCACCCTCCGCCCCCTCAGACCCTTTCAGTGTGCTGACTTTTCTAGCTGTTGGGTTGCTGCTATAGTCTATTCTTGGTTTCATCACACTTCGAATCAAACCTTTGACAAATCATCCCCATGTATGCCGTGTCGAGTTGTTTTCTAGATATGCCATGTATTGCAAGAGTTTCATACCTGTGTTTACATAAAACTACCATTTTCTGTTATACTTAAATTTAATTTATATATTACTAATAAATTAAAATAAATAAAACAGTGAGAAAATATATGTGTTGGTAACGCCTAGCAAGAAATATTTCTGATGAAAAATATTATTGCATTGAGTGTGCATGAATGCGGTGCGTTGTCTCTTAAGTGTAATTTTATACACTTGGTTAAGCTTTACTTGCATGAGGCGGAGGTATAACTGGAGGTAGAACTTAAACAGGGCTTCATAAAAGTTGGAAGTAACCGAGAATGGACTATATAGGCGGTTCACGATGAAGTGAGCACTTCCAAATCAAAATAAATAATAAAATACTGTCCATAACTACATACAGTGCACACTAGAATGTAGTATCCCAGTTAATTTGGCAGCTAGTTCTAATAAAATATTTCCAAATTTTAACACTTTATTGTGTATATAATGTTTAAATTTATGAAATATCAAGTTTGTGTTTTTATACTGTTTATACATTAGGGTATGAATTGGCATACTAATCAGTGGTGTGTGGTGAACTGTTGCAAGGCAAGCTGGCGTTTTCTATCTGTTGTACTCTGTTGCTAGCTAGTTTGCACTTCCAATACTAAATAGTATCTCGGTGGCCCTACGCAACAGGACGCGTGTAATGGGTCCCTTCCTGCTCGCTTATGAGTGGTTGGAATGCATTCATTTACCCTAGGCAGCACGGTGGTATCTGGCTCCTGCTGCATGCACCGAGAACGTACAGCATTGAGCAAGAACCAGCTTACCTTGCAACAGTTCACCACGTGCCACTGATATTAATAACACATTTTGGTCCATAACGATTTCACATTTTCACTCGACTGATGCACAAATAATGTCATTAGGCTCATGGCAGAGTTATTCTTACATATAAATTAGAAACTTTTCTCATATAATGTTTACACTCTTTGAACGTGAATAAGAGAGAACATATTCAAGACTTTCTGATGAAACTGCTTCTATTTGATGCTATAAGGAGAGTGATGGGTGTTTTAAAGCGCGTGTAGCCATTTTGCCGTCTTTAATTCCGTTTGCAAGTCACGAACGACAACACTACAATTCTAGAGGAAAGGGCGGCAGTGAGAATGTTTATTTTCGAGTAACGTACGTGGATTTTAAAATTTTAGTGGACATATGAGACCTTAATTGAGATGCAGAGACGATGTAGGGCAGAATTCGATACTGCACCACCGTCACGTCTAGCAATGACACGGTTAAATGACAAGTTTGAGAGGCACGGTACTGTGTGTGATGTGAAGAAAAGACGATGTGACAGGAAGAAAATAACAACTGACGAAGGAAGTATAGGGGCTGTATTACACACTTTCAAATATTTCCCAGGAAATCGAAGTATGTATGGCAAGTTGTGTGCGTAAGTCAGGTGTCAGTAAATCAAGTGTCCATCGCGTTTTAAAGCAAGAAAAGAGAAGGCTCTAAATTCACGCGGTACTTCATGCCATGAATTTAGACGACCCGGGGGAGTGGGTTGTGAACATGTACAACGACATCGAACTTTTATTGAGGTGTCTAGTCTGATGAGGTAACCTTTAAATTGAATGGAACTGTCCAGCCGATGATGATCCTCACATTGTGGGTGAGTAGTGTGGTGTGGATATCTGCCAGAGGACTTAAGGGGCCATTCTTCTTTGACGGAACATTGACAGGTGAAAAATACCATACCATGTTTCAGGAAAACGTTGGGACAGCTGTTCTTTAACTCCATCCAGATGACGATTGCTTTTTCCTGCAGGATGGCGCCCCTTCACATTGCCTTCGAGATCCACGGTGTCTCCTAGATAGAAAATTTTTTGAGAGGTGGATAGGCCGACGAAGAAGTTTTGAGTATTCACCCAGATCTTCATTTTTAACGCCGTTAGGTTTCTATCTGTGGGGAACCCTGAAGAACACTGTGTACGCCACAAAGCCAGCGACGTTAGATGCCAAGAGAGACGCAATTGTGACCACCTGTTAATCCACTTCCATGGAAACCATAGCTACTCTTTATCGTTCTGCTCTACAGCGTTGCAGACGATGTCTTGCTGCTGATGGCGGACATTTTGAATATTTGTGATCGTTTGTCCCTACAGCGTCAAATGCAAACTGTAATATATAATTGTCTAGGTTATCTGTTACTCGCATTCAGAGAGTGTAAATATTAATTTGTGACATTCTGAATTTACTAAATTAACGTGCTGTCAGTTATAACAACATTTACATGTGACTTATGTGTTTCAAGTATATACTTCGTTAAAATGAGAATAAGACCTTTTATAAAATAAGTACTTGTTAGGAAAAGGACGTCTTTAGGCACAGTTTTTCAATATTCACATTAATATTGCATTAAACTTACACCGGAAAATGTACTTACTTATAAAAATCACCCCTAAATTAATTTCCTCACGACGAAATAAACTCAGGTCACATGAAATGCGCTACAATTTTTACACATTTTTATATTCAATGTGTCGACCTATAAGCAACCGGTTGATTGACGGTATTGCGCCAGTAGGGCTGCCAGATAATTTTAAAGGTAAGCTGCCAAATCATGTGTGATATATCAAGTTTCCAATACTCACCATTGTAATAAAATGCAGTTACAATTCCTATGGTATAATGAACAAAAATGATTTTTTTTCACTAGTTTTTATTTTATTGGTACGTGGTTGCAAATTCCAGATTTTTTTAACTGCAACAAGAGTTCCCACAGTTAGTCGCCACAATTGGCAGACTGATTTATGAATATTTAAAAAAAAAGGTTCACTTCACATGCTCTTACCCTCACAGAAGGTAGCGGTAGCGTTTCTAGTCGTCAATTCGTTCCCTCCAATTTACAAATACAGTGTTGTAGCCAATGAGGAGATCGGATAAAGCAAAAAAAAAAGTTGCTTTCTTCTCCCTCCCAATTGGACCTTCTGCCGCCAATTTTACAGCCGTAGATAAAATAACCCAAAGATGGAGTGTCACCCAGTCTGGCAACCCTGCACGCCATTTCGGCTGCCACCAGTGTNCGTAGATAAAATAACCCAAAGATGGAGTGTCACCCAGTCTGGCAACCCTGCACGCCATTTCGGCTGCCACCAGTGTTGCCAGACCACCGAGATGGAAATTCCCACACCAATATAAACAATTTCCATGTTTTTGCCCACGAGGTTTTATTTACAATTGAAAAGAAAAATCTACTAAATTAAGTCTTTTAAAACATTCTAGAGAAAAAGCCACCATAATATATTAACTGTAAGGGCTAAAAGTGTTTTGAAACACTGGCTTGTAGGCCAGTGCAGTGTGCGAAGCTGTGGCACAGAATCATGCTCAGGCTTGTGGAGAATGCGGGCTTTTGTTCCCACAGGGACGCAACTGGAGAGAGAGAGAGAGAGAGAGAGAGAGAGAGAGGCCACCCGGGGTTTAACCTGCCGAGATGCCAAGAAGTGACCATCAGTGTGTATCGAGCCAGGACCGAGGGCAGTAGTGTTCGCAGCTGAGGTGGTTGTGTAGTGAGACAGATACGATGTTGTATAGTTTACTGGCGAGAGCGTGACCACCCTTCCCGACCTCCCTAATTACTAATACGGTTTCAGAAGTGGGACAGGCAAGAAGTCAGGAAGATTGTGTTTATACGAAAGCGCGGGTAAGTGACGCGACCGACACTACGCTTGCTACCGCCGGTCGAGAAGTGTTCGTAAAAAGCGCGCGTGGAAAACGGGAAAGCGGTGATACTGCTTGCTGGAGTGCCAACAGCGAGGCTGGATCCTCCCGCCAGCCACTCCGCTGCGGACCGTCCACTCAGACACCTACCGAAGCCAGTAAGCATTTTTGCATAGAATGGCTTTAAAAAAAAAACTGCTACCTGGGTTGTTGACAAACGCGCTCCACTCCCGCGTGAAAAAAAAACGCATTTTCTGACGGACTACAGAATAAAGAGTGTTCACTACTGTTTCGTGAGGAGTAGTTATGACCTCCAAGTAATGCGCCACCAGCTACGAACCAACGAAGATGCATATACCTGGTGTTCCCTGTACGGTAACTCTGTAGTCATCATCCACATCAGTACCAACATCCGGCCCTTGATCATAAATTAAGGTATGTGTTGTTAATTGTTTGTGATAATGCAGTCAAAATCGAAATCGACATTCAAGCTGCCTTCAACAGTTTGTTGGCACAATTTCAGGATTTGCGCAAAGAAAATGTACCCTTACAAGAACAGTTACAGACACAAACTTAAATTTCAACACCCTGTCGCAATGAATCTTTCTTGCAACCACCTGTTAGCATATGAAACTTTTCGTTAACTCCAAGCATTCCAATCTTTAATAGTCATGCCTATGATAATGTGTTAGTTTTCGTTATTAAATCAGAGCAAGTTACTGAAATATGTAACTGGACAGAGCAGAAAACTATGGCAGTTGCTAAATTACGTATTTTGGGAGAAGCTATGACATTAATTTTATCTGTCACAGCTTTCAAGGACGATCGTAGTTATCGAGCCCTAAATACATGTTTGTCTGAGCGTTTCAAGCGCAAGCATACTAGTTGCGTTTACCGGGAACAGTTAAGCAAAATTCGCATGAAAGACGAGGAAAGTGTTGAGGAATTTGCAGACAGGATTCGTAAGATCAATGTTAATACATTTGACCTTGGCATTGACGAAACTGCGAATGAAGCCATTAAATATGAGGCTGATCAGCTTGCGTTGGATAAATTCCTCAATCGTATTTCGGGAGAGCTAGGCATATTTACAAGCTTGGCTAAGCCTACAATATTTCGCAAAGTAATGGAATCAACTGTTAGTATCATCGAAGCTGACTGACATGCACTCTCTGAAAAACTATAGCCACGTAAATCTGTCTTTCGTCTTGATAGAAAACCAATCTCTTGTTACTTTTGTCATAAAATAGGTCATAAGCAGAGTCAGTGTAGGAAGAAGCAAGGTGCATGTTTCGCTTGTGGCAGAAAGCAGCATTTGGCAAAGGACTGCCAGAAAATCAGTAGTAGTAAAAATGACGAGCAGTTAAAGTAGAATGGGGTTGGCAGAACCACAAAGACCAGCCCGCAATAAAATTTGTGCCTGTTACATCAGCTGACATTTCTGATACTCAGACTAATGACTTGGTTTTCTCAGTTACTTTAAACGGTAAACCATACTACTTGTTGTTGGTGGATACAGGTGCTCAAATATCATTAATGTGGCACAGGATGTTTCAAGGTATGCAGTAGCTATCTGCGCCACGATTTACAGGCTTGAATGGTAAGAGTGTACGAAACGTGGGAGAATGCGATGTTGACATTTTAATCGGCCTTGATGCATATACATTATGTGTCCAGGTGGTCCAATCATCGCGGAACCAGTATGATGGTATACTTGGCTTAGATTCCCTGAAACCCAACCATGCAAATGTCAGTGTATCAAAGCACAGACTTCATCTTCCCAACAATTCGAATGTGTTACGAAGAGCACCTGATAAAGAGTTCATAAGCATGAAAGGTGTATGTATGGGAGTAGCTAACCCATCTCATCCTACTGAACTCATACAGGAACCTATAAATCTGTAAGCTGTTGAGCAATACTAATTGAAATATATGCTGGTGGCTTTTACACAAGGAATATAAAACCACACACCCTTTGATTAGTACCAACTGTACACAATCCACGCATTTGCTCAAGCTTTCAATAACACCACATATACTTTGAAAAACACCAAAAAATTGATTTAAATGAAATTAGCTTGAAGTTTCTTTTACAACTCAGGTTATATTAAAACAATTATTTTCTGATCACCAAAATCGATTTAAAAAATGGAGGGCAGCCGTCTAATCCCATCAAGGCCTCCAAACCTATAAAATGATATTTAAAAACAAACGTTAATATAAATTACGGTGGGAGGCGGTCATAACAACCTTTCAAAGCTCCCACCACTTAAAGTTACAATAAAACCAAGACAAGTACAATTAAAACTGAAGCCCTGGCGAATGAGTTGTAGAAACAAAAAAAAAATTTACAATTATTAAACATTTGCGGTGCACAAAGGACCATCACGGCACTTTAAAACAAGAGGAACAGCACACGCGAGGCCATAGTTAAAGACAAACACAATTTACAACGGCAAACAAAACCAAATGTATAATTGGAAAGCAGCTGCTGCACACCCAAGCAACTACACACACATGCCACACCTAATTACAAAACCATTAAAACTTTACCGCAAAACAGAATAACGTTTTCCACGACTCACCGCAATTTTCCCCAGTGCTCTGTGTCAATGACTAGATGTTGTCGTCGGTTGATGTATTTTAGAAATGCAGCGTTACTAAGCGAAGTGAAGTGCAGGTGGCCCGAGGACAGAACAGAACAGAACAGTAGAGTAATGTAATTTTTCTGGGCAAGGCCTTAAATTAAATCACGCTGTCAATCACAGAATGAGACGCACACATAGCGGAAGGGAAAAGGCAGGATAGGGAATGCAAGGAAAACAAAGGATGGGATTCCGAGCACGAGCAAAGTGAGCGCCACCAACCGCAAGTATAGAGGTAGCTCTCAAGAGTAACGAGACGGCACAGACGGCGCAACCCCCACTTAAAAATCCGTGCCCTGGTGACAAGTCTCTTTCCTCCTAAATCTATGTGGTAAATTTAAAAACAAACAATCCACAGAAGATACAAAGATGAAGATACTCAATCACAGAAGATAGACTTGAAATAGTAGAACAGAGTGTTCACAGACAGTTCATAGATTCGTATTAAACATAATATCGTATAAGTTAATGTCCAGTTGCAACAATTCAGACATTGGAGCAATCAGCTCCTTCATCAAGTCGGTCTCCGGAGACGGTGGGCAAGCCGAGAGCAAGTGAGACATCTCAGCGCCTTGTGATTCAGTCTCTTCTCGGCCACAGCAAACTGCTACGGAGAGCTGTCGAGGGTGTTTCGGCAGACGAAACCAACAGGGGCATAGCCTTCATATCCAGCAGTCTCACATTGTGTCCAGGCAGTTGACATCAGTGAAGCGAGACGAACTCAGTACGTCTCGGTCGTAGAGCGAGAACAGAACATTAGCAGGTAATTAAAAAAGGGAAAACAAGAAAACAAGGGTAAGGGTATAAACATGCGTAAACAAAAATGCATACAAGCATACCAACTGTGATATATGAGCTTTACGAAAAGAGAGAATAGAGCTGGGCAAAACAAGACAGAGTATTAGGGTCAAGAATCTTATGGATTTTAAACAGCCCATAAAATTTTGGAATTAACTTCCCTGTTATCATTCCCTAAGTCTTATACAGAACCAGGTCCCCTACTTTTTACATAACTGGCAATCTACCCTTGTCAATTTTGGCAATAACCTGCTGCTTCGCCCCATCGAGCCTGCAATGGACCTCCTCCAGCAAGCGATCACGGTCAGCATAATCAAGAGGAGAGGGAAAAGGAGGTAAGTTCCAGATATTTAACAGGGGATGACCAAGGTGGCGACCAACGAAATGGAAAGATTGAGGAACTCCCGTGGAATCATGAAGTGCACTATGGAACACTACATTGATGAAATATAGGTACTTATCCCACTTAGTATGATCCTGATTTTAGAAAATTGTCAAGCAGGCTTTCAAATTCTTATTGAACCTTTCCACCTGGTTCCCTTTAGGATAATATGGGCTAGAGGTGAAATGCTTAACAGCCCAGCGAAAACACACATTTTTAAAAGTATTAGATGTGAAATATATAGCATTATGTGTTACTATTTCCACGGGAGCATTAAAAACTTTCCAAACCTGCTCTGTGAGAGCTCTGACAATAGCAGAAGCCTTCATGTTACGAAGTGGCAACAAAATTACAAAGTTGGTGAAAGTGTCCAATAAAATCAAAATACACACATTACCGTTCTTAGATCGTATCAGCGATCCCAAAATACCTAAGCGGACTGCACTCCAGGGGTCCTGCGGCTTCTGCTTCAACACCTGGTCCACATTGGTGTGCTGTGCCTGTTTGCATTTTTGACACAGTTCACAAGATCTTACAAATTCAGAAACATCGCTCTTAAAAGTCGGCCAAGCAAACTGAACAGCCATCTTATTAAAGTTTTTACTCGCCCCCAAATGCCTGCCAAAAACCGAATCATGGAAATACAAAAGCAACATAGGTCTTAAGGACTCCGGAACCAGAATATTATGTTCACGGCCATTTTTTTCCAGTAAAATACAAAATGCCATTCAATTCTATATAAGGAAGCACTACACCCACATTCAGGTACGTTCTCACATGAGTACATAACGTATCGCTCTCCTGAAGCTGACGCAGCTTAACGAAAAATTCGGGAAAGACCTGTATAAGATTTAAAGATACTTCAGTATCCCGATGATTCACCGCCTCAATGTCATACATCATACATCCTCGAAAGTGCGTCGGATACCTGGTTGTCGGAGCCACGAACGTGAAATACCTTGAAATGGAAACGCGATAAACGCAAAACCCATCGACCTAGTTTTGCTTACTGCTGCGGGTGGTTCAAAACCCAGTTGAATACTTGATTATCTGAGTAGAGATCACACTCATTGTGTTTTATGTAGGAAGTAAACATTTCCAAGCCATAAATACGAGCCAATGTTTCCTTTTCGTAAATTCCTAGTTTTCGTTCCGATTCAGTAATACTGCGGCCTGCCAACGCTGTAGGNATAGGAGCCAAACATGAATCCGTCCTTTGATTCAGTATTGCCCCTAAGGCCATCGACGATGCGTTAATCAGCACGACGAACCAACGGGAAGAGTCCGGTAAATGCA
>NQII01013438.1:0-19589 GCA_002778355.1 Clitarchus hookeri
TTACTATCCCATAACTGACGTTACTCTCCTCTCAACTTCCGTTACTCTCCCCTCAACTGCCGTTACTCTCCCCTCGACTGCCGCTACTATGAAGGTAGGAATATCAGGAGATGGCATGCTATGACGTCAATGAAGCTGCATTTTTGTCCATCGCCATATTGTGTCACCCAAAACACTGCAAATGTTGAGGCAGGTTTATGTATTTAATGCATGTAAAATGTAAAATTTTTTAAAACAAATAACAACTTACGAAGCTAAACTTTCAGGCTAAATATCAACACTCCCTGATACANTTACGAAGCTAAACTTTCAGGCTAAATATCAACACTCCCTGATACAAAAGTATCAGTTTAATTGTGAGAGGTTAGGTTTCCAATGTTGTGGGCGTTACATCATGGCGGACAGGCTTCATCACTTTATCGTGCACATTCACATACAAGCCCCCCTTCCCCCCTTGGCCGCTACCCACCCAACTAAGGTAGCGGGCGCTCTATACTCTCAAAAATACTTCTCAAATGTCCTGTGTGGTGAATTATCTACCACGTGTTTTAGAACATGGGGACAAACTTCTGCAGGAAATTCCATACGAAAATGTATGTACAACTTATCCCCCTAAAGTGATATTAAAGGACCTATGCGCCTTCAAAATTTAAGTTTTGAAATGCGTTTAGTTGAAAATATCAAGAACCACTTGTGATTAAGCAATAAATCGGTGAATGGTGTTTTCAATAAAGGGGATCTTACACTTCTAAAAACGTGGTCACTAATATCATCCCCCTTTCTTTTGGAAATGGCCGTTGGCACCCTATGTTTGAATCAAACTTTTAACAATACGTTGTAAGCAATTCTTAAAGACAACCTGTGAATCAAAAGTTTTGTCGGAGCACACTCAAGTGAGCCGTTTGCAAAATATTTAATGTTGAACGTTTGAAACAGAACGTGTGTTGCATAGCAGATACGCAAACCACTATACAGGATAAGGCAATTTAAATGAGGATTTTTCATTGGCGCACATAATCACTTGACGAGAACCGTGGAACTAGCATTTTAGTCTTATATTTTCGTCAGGAATACACTGCCGAAGTGTGTCCCTATGAGTTTAGTCTTTACGTGAGAGTGTTTATATCCAGATACACTAGGTGAATAAGGGAAGCTATATAAAGATAAAGGATGTCTTATTTTATGTCTGCGGGATTGACGCATGCCTTCTCTCATGCGAGCATGTGAGTGTGTTACAGGTCATTCTCAGTTACTTCCAACCTTTCTGAAGCCCTGCTAAAGTTCTACTTTCAGGATATTCCTCCACCTCACGCAAACAAAGCTTAACCGAGTCCAGAAAATCACACCAAACGGGCAACGCGCCGCATTCGTGCGCCATCAGTCTAATAATATTTTCCATTAGAACTATTTCTTACTGCGTGTTAACAACAGACCTATTTTCTCGCTGTTTTTGTTCATATTGCTTATAAATGCAGTATTACAGTTTAGAAACAAAACAAATAAAATTACAATTTAACCAAAAATACTGTAATTTTATGTCAACACAGGTTTAAAAGGCATGTAATAAATTGCATAATTAGGAAACCACCAAATATGGCATACATGGGGTAACATTTCAAAGGTTTGATTCATAAATGTGAGAAGTAATTGTGAACAGACTAAAGTGGAAATAATAATTTGTATAAATTCAGGGTGTGTATAGGGCAACGGACCTCTTCATAGTGTGTCCTGGTCCGTGTTGAATAATAAAAGTGGGCAACCAAAGCATTCAAAGCAAATTCTAAAACTTTTTGTAAAGATGTTTCTACCTTCTGTGGTTTGTATCAAAATGCATTATTAGCTAGTTTACTCGGTTTATTTTTTCCAAATTTATAACTACAGATTTTATCTGTAACGGTGTTGTATATATGTCGTTACTGTACATTACTGCTTAATGGTTTACACTTTTTTTTCTCTGTCTTGTTCGATCACTAATAAACAACCAGAACATGCTATTCAAGAAGGCAGTTATTACCTTAGATTCCCGTTTCACGCTGACTTATGTAAGCATAAATTCCATACGTCGTAAAGGTAAGATATGTTTTTTATGTAAGTGAGTAGTAGGGAAATGCCGAATCCAGCGCGGGAAAAAGTCACTTAAATCGGAAGGTACCCCCCTGGGGCTCTAAATGACTTTTTGAAATTGATTTCGTCACTAAATGAAAATTGATTTCGTCACTAAATGAAAATTGATTTCGCCACTAAATGAAAATTGATTTCGTCACTAAATGAAAANCCGTTTCACGCTGACTTATGTAAGCATCAACTCCATACGTCATAAAGGTAAGATATGTTTTTTATGTAAGTGACACTAATGAAGTGATTTGTGTACCCTTTTTGCAAAGATGCATTTTTCTTAGTTCCTTTAAGATCAGATTATTACTCAAGGTTTGAGCAGTTAAGTCTCGCAGTAAAATTGTATATTTTCAATCTCAGGTGAAGTCATACATTTGTTGAGCAAAACTGCGTCCAAAGTCGAAACTTCATTCCTTATGTGAAGCGGAATGAACGAGAACAGTTTTAATTTCTATCCCAACACTGACCAGCGAAACTGTCGGAGTGGAATTTTCGTGTGAAACAAACAAAACCCTTCTTGTTCTGTTGGTGCGACATAACTCACTACGCAGAGTATGCAGTAATCACATAAATGGCTCAAAAGAAAGTAGTTTCTTTACAGAAGTACTTTTTACGTTACGTAGATTTCAATATATTTTAGAATGCAATCACTGGCGTGTCTAAAAAAAAAAAAAACTGAGGTACGCGGTTTTTTGTAAACTTTATACGCTTTTAACAATGCTCTCGCCAGCTTCTTATAGAAAGCGACAGAATGCAAATGAGATACTTGCCTCATGACGATTACAGGCTGTCGTTTTTAAGCGTCTTTCAGCGTGGTGGGGCCGCAGTGGTGTAGTGGTTAGACTAATCGCCTCTTCCACCTAGGTGAACTGAGTTCGATTCCTGGCGTGGTTGTACCATGTGGGAATCGTGCCGGACGATGCCGCTGGTNATCGCCTCTTCCACCTAGGTGAAATGAGTTCGATTCCTGGCGTGGTTGTACCATGTGGGAATCGTGCCGGACGATGCCGCTGGTCGGCGGGTTTTCTCGGGGATCTCCAGCCCCCCTTTTTTTCCATTCCAGTGCTGCTCCATACTCACCTCGCTTCATGCCGCCCAAATCTCTTCACTCTTCACTCAGCATGGTATTACAGGGGGAGCGCGTGAGACGGGCTGGAGCAATTGTAAAATACAGGCGAAGTTTTGTCTTTTGTATTCTGCCATTTAGAGCAGGAATTCTATACACTTTACATTAATATTACAGTGTAGACAATATTTATTCTTCCGTAAAAGAGTGTTTTAAACTATAGCGACAATGCTGTAGCTTTTCTAAACATCCTACTTACTGTATTAAAATCCTATAGCTGAGGCTTAAAATGTCGAGGGAAACAGAAAACGTGCGAAGATTGTTGATGCTGTGTTCTCCATCGGCGTCGCAGTTCTTCCTCATAGTCAGATGTGACCTTGAGGAGTTCAGAATTGTTTACTCGGGATTCCTCTTAACGGGCACAAGACTTCACGTACCCCCCTCCCCCGCACACGTGTGAGCAGAAAGGAGGTGTGGCCATCGGTGAAGTCTCCTTGTCCTGCACCTGCATCTTGTACTTGACCTGCCGACGAACCTGTTCGCACCCAGCTAACCGCATCTCGGGGTTCCCCTTTCATTTTAGCTTGGCGGTGACAGTCAGTTACCTACACCCCGGCCGTCGCAAGGTGATCGCTGCATCACCCCGACACACCCTCGGAAGGTGTTCGTTGTGCTGCCGGCCACCAGCACTTGCGTCATGACACAGGACACTGCCTTCTCGCGTCGTGAGACGTCGCCAAGGTTGACCCCGCAGTGTGCTACACATTCGGGCAGAGGTCGCTAGTTCATTGGCTGGCGCCGCATGCATGGTTCATCCTCCTCTTCCACTCAGCACTGCGATCGGATAAAGACACGACACAGATCACTTGCACAAGAATGCTGCGTTGTACGGGTATCAATGTTGAAGGCACGTCTGTTCGTCTCTCAGTTATAGGTGGCGTGGATAAACACCGAGTACCAGAGTGCTGAGAGTTTGCTGTTGGTCGTGAGTTCTGCAGGGCGTGTCGGATGAAGTGGTCTAGTGATAAACGTAAAACTAACGTACACGTTTATTTCTTTAGTTTGGTTACGGCTGTTTAAGTTTAACTGTGCAGTTCTGAAACAGCCGAACCTTTTAGAAATGTCGCTGTTTATCTTGACAGAAGCGCTAAGGAGCGTGCACGTAGTAAAGTTGTTATCGACAAAGAGAAAGTAGTCTCATGTCTTAACGTTCAAATAATAATATAAGGTCAACATTTGTGAACACTGAAATTAATTATTTTGCTTCCAGTTTTTTATAATGCAAATAAACGTAAGAATAGCAAATTTGTAAAACGTTTACTTTTCTAATAATTCCACAGTTTCACTTGGCTCGTTAATGAATAAAGTGATCAGGTCCATGGCAATATTAATTGTACATATGGCGGAAGAATACACAATGGGCATATAAGTAGATCTTGAGCACGGCTTTCAGAAGCGCTCAGTTAGTCGTGAACAGCATATACTCGATTATAACACGAAATGACAGAGTCTCTAGTCATGAACAGTCAGCTGTCACACACACTCCCTCTTCTCATTCACATTAGGGGCCGCGGTGGTGTAGTGGTCAGACTACTCGCCTCCCTCCAAGGCGAATTGGGCTCGATCCCTGGTGGAGTCATTCCAGGATTCTCGCCTGTGGGAATTGGGCCATGCGATGCCTGTTGGTCGGCGGTTTTTCTCGGGGTTCTCCCGTTTCCCCCACCCTGGCGTTCCGGCGCTGCTCCATTCTCACCTCACTTATCCCGCATCGGCTCTTAAGACCCCACTGTTTAACGTCAACTAATACCTCTCAACTATAGATATCACGTTATATAAGATAGATATATTTTAGTTACGCATTTGTAATGCAAGTAATTCTTCACACTTAGCGATACACAAATAAATTGTCGATATTTTCTGCACGAAAGAACACCTAGGTGAACCTGGTTCGATTCCCAGCGATTTCGCCTCCGTGTTTCCGTATGAGCGAATCGTGCCGGACGATGCCGCTGATCGGCAGGTTTTCTCGGGGATCTCCCGTTCCTCCCGCCCGACACAAGGGAAAACCACACATTTAGCAGGACAAAAATATTCGTGTGTAAACCACGGTCGCAGTGCATGTTATTTGGTGTTGCACACCTGTCTCATGCATATCTATGCACATAAAAATTATATTTATATGTAAATATATAGAAATAGTTTAAATGTGGAGTTCGAAGTAAGCGCAGCATGTATACATGTTACTGTAAAACCATATATATGTAAGTGTTATATATATTTAACATTGGTTAACCGTTCTACAAAGGAAAGTACACATGGCAAAAGTGCATATGTACAATGCAGGGTCGACAGCAGTATCAGCCACGTTGTTTACATGGTCGAAAGCAACATTGCCCACCTGATCCGTTGTTCTTTGTCCATGCAACCAATTTGGAAGATCTAACATAGAAGTAACTTCTGTAGAAAATGGCTTCCGTTGTCTGTGGTCTACGTTTCGTTTTCCCGACACCACAGCATCTCAAGACACGAGTCGTTTTTATAGCATGAAATAAGCGTACGTTTTGATATAGCTTATGTCTCGCTTCCAAAACATCCTCTGGCAATTTCCTTGGAGGTAATGGTAAGGTNAGCGTACGTTTTGATATAGCTTATGTCTCGCTTCCAAAACATCCTCTGGCAATTTCCTTGGAGGTAATGGTAAGGTTTTGATTATAGTACTGCCATGTATTAACTGTTTGTGTACTGTAGCACTTATTTTGTACCAGCCATAAATGTCTACTGTCAGTTTTGCTGTATCCAAACAGTAATCTTGAGACTGTTGTACCTTCACGTAGTGACCACTAGGCAGTGTGCACAGTACATGCGAAAACCTTTGTGTTATCCTACTATCAAATCCAGTTACGTCAGCGACTTTATCCGGGTTTTCAAAGAACGTTCTTGCGGTATTTCCGCCATTACTGTAACCTCCCCCTTGCTTTGGCTGATCAACTACAAGACCAGGGCATTTATCATGAGCGAAGGTCCAGTGACACATGTATAGCTAAGACATACTTGCATGGCGTTTAGCATGTTATTAAATTATAATGTGAAGTACCTGGATTTCATTACTGCTTAACTGCTCCAGGCACAGATCAGTACCTATACAAGTGTTTTGACAAAGCAATTTCTTGTTCTGAACTGTACAAGTGTTATCACAACGTTCTCTCATATGTAGACATCAATAAAAATGTTTGTGTTCGATGTTACTGTGAGCAGCTGTTGGTGAGACAGTGAACTGTCGTCTCACCAATGAATGATGTACGCTACCGTCTGAAGGAGTTCCCCATTTAACGCTGTTTTCTGCCGTGTAAAGTGCAGATAATTAAGTAATTAAATCTCTCTCCTGTGCAGTGTCCAATATATATATATATACACACATGCCTGAAAGGATTATGACTCTGAGTGATGCCGACGTAATATTCCGCCGCCGGAATTAAACTGAGTTCTACGGAGTTTGACGTGAATTTTTCTNACTCTGAGTGATGCCGACGTAATATTCCGCCGCCGGAATTAAACTGAGTTCTACGGAGTTTGACGTGAATTTTTCTACATCCTCATTCTTTGACGACGCGGGCGAAGAAATATTATCTAGCAAGCAGTCTTCGTTAGATTCTGTGCAACGTAATTTTATGTCAGCAACACCTCAGAGTGCCAGTTACTCAAATGAATAGGATTGGTTGTATGTAACTCTACTTAGTAAAGAACATTTGATTGGCAAACTTCGAGTTCGGCATTACATCGGCAGAGAGACGGCCAGTAATGAACGTTGTGCAGTATAGTTAGCATGCCCGGTGTTGTGTGAACCAATGGGAACGTTTGTGAATGGGAATACAGAGGCCAGCATAACTGATGGTCATGCAATCGTGGAAATAACAGTCTCGCATCTGGCACGTCTTAATGATAAGCAAACCTGTCAACACTCAAAGCGTTAACGATTACGTGCCATTATTAACTCCGACGTAAGCACAGCTACGAGTTTATAAAAATGCTATGTTCACGTAACCAGTCTTCAATGTAATGTATAGCTACTTTCGAGGCGGGACTTGAACCCAGCCGGTCACACTGGCTACGTTCACGTAACCAGTCTTCAATGTAATGTATAGCTACTTTCGAGGAGGGACTTGAACCCAGCCGGTCACACTGGTCCACGCCCTACAAGTTCTGGGATGTAAGTCGTCGGCCATGTCCGTGACTTTGTGCCGTTATCGGCCCGGGTCGCGTTTCACGGATCCCAACACACGGGAGGAAAATACAACATTCCACAAACATGTTACATGGCTTCAATAACATCACGTCGTCTCGGCTAAGTTAGTCAGAGGACGCAGGACAATTTTGCGACTTCAATTATTAGCGACATCGGATATTCTACATAGGCAAGACTTAAATATCCTGCTATCACATCTGCTGTGTTTACTGGTACACACCGTTCACGGCAAAGTGAGCACTTTTAAGGCCATAGTTACTATTTCGTTTCGGCCGTGTTTCATCCTTTACACACCTTGCTTCAATAAATATTGTCATGTAAGTAATAAACACAGTGTTTATACTCCACCGCACTCGGAAGTTATCGTCTAAGGCTAAAATAAGATGTATTTATTGACTAGTATTCTAAATGAGAGGGCTTTCAACAGTGTCCACTTAAGCGTGAATAGGCTATAGGCTATAACCTGTTAACGGTAGGAAAGTGAACAGTGTTTTTATTTCAACCCCCACACTGTCTGGTACGCGACAAGTAAAGTTGGTAACAATGGAGGGTAAGTCGCTCCATGTGTTAACGTCGAATTAAAAACAAGTGCTAGCTGAATATTTGTGAATAATAAAATTATATTGTTGCCTTCTGTTTTTCAATGTATATATAAGAAAAAAAATTAGTAAATTTATAAAATATTTACTTTTCTAATAATTTTACAGCCCCGCCTGACCCACCCATAAATAACGTAATCAAACCCTTGGCAACGTCAATGTTACATATCTTGGAAGAATGCACAATCTGCATACAAGTAGATCTTAAGTGGGGCTTTCAAATGGGCCAAGTTTAACGTGAACAGTCTATAATTTTGCGAGTTCATTTAACAGTCCAGACTAAACTGGACAGCTAGTATACACACCAGGTGCTGTTACTTGTACACTTGATGGTGCTTTCATGATGGACATTGTACCCTGCATACTAGGCTTTACGCGCATCTCTCGGTCTCTTAATATATATATAGTTACACGCTCACTGCTTCGCATCCCGCGCGAGCGAGTGGAATTGATAGCAGCTGTGGCAAGTCAGTGGAATTATTAGGATTACATAAGCGCGCTAAAGGAATTACCACGTATATATTACCAAAAAGCGAGCTAACACGACAGTACTTTTGCGGCGCTCGCTGCTGAGATAGGTTGTATTAAGTTTCTGCGTCTATTTGATGAATTTTCTAGATGTTTACTGCTCTAGATTCTATCCGCATGACACCCCGGGGTGCANAGTTTCTGCGTCTATTTGATGAATTTTCTAGATGTTTACTGCTCTAGATTCTATCCGCATGACACCCCGGGGTGCGTCGAACTTTCCAGGTCAAGGTCAGCAGAATGAAAACTGTGCGACGGGCCTCCGGGCCGGGAGTTGTCGGATGTGTGAGTGGCTGAGTTTCAGCGACAGACGACGAGCGACGAGAGAAGCAACCCGCAGAAGGGAAATCTGCGACTGCGAGTAACAAGCAGTGAAGAGTGCGGCTGACAGGCTGGACTATTGTACTGGATGCGCGAGTGAAAGACATTACAAATGGTGGCGACAGATAGACTGAAAGTGTGTTAATGATGAGTATGAGTTAATTGACTGTAAGTAAACATACATTAGATATTGTGCTCACTGAGAAATAAAATAATTAATAGTGGAGATAGATAGAGTAATGCTGTAAATAATAGATGTATGATTAAATTAAAATCGAATTTAGTTATTTTATATTGTTAAGGCCTCCATCTTCCACGAACTCGGGTACACCCCTCAGGCGTTTTGTAAGAATATGCATTACTGGTTGACAGTCCTGCAAGCCAAGCGAGAACACCAGTGAGCTAATCACAAAGTAACGAGAAAATTAGATTTAAACTTTAAAGTGTTTAAAGTCAAGCACCAATTATACTCGCGAAATTCACTGGCCTCTAGTTATTGGCCTCGTCAGTGCGTGAGAATACGTTTCTATACGCTGTTTACGGTTAATTGAGCACTTTTCGAAGCACTGCTTAAGATCTACTTTACTGCCTATTCAGTATTAATCCGCCATTTGTAAATTAACATTACATTGGGCCTGACCACTTCATTTATGTCCCATACACGTGCAAAACAATCCATTTTTAAGAGTGTGAATTTGTCAACTATAAGAAAATTCGTTTTCTAATATGTACAAAATAAACACTGACTTCAGTGAGAAGAAATTAAAACATTACATTCGAAGTACAAGGTCAAGTTATATAAATATCTGTATCAAATCCCTGCCAACTTAACCCATGGGATTTTGCATGCTAGTGTGCACTATAGCATATATTTACTTACAGACAGCGATTTTTTTTAATGGTATATTTCAAAAGTACTTATTTAACCGAGTCAATCAGAATTAAACAATTTGTGCACTGGAACTCTGTGATTGGCAAACGCAAAGTAATTAAAATCATCTAACAGTGAAAAGCGAATCAGGTAAATTACTTTGTAATTTAACTAGATAGGTATTATTTTCGCGAAAATCGAGTGTCCCTATCAACTGGCCTATGAGCTAGACTCTGCAGTTCCATGCATATTCCAGTCTTAAGCTATATGATTTTTGATTTTCAGGCAAACAAATAAGTTCAGGCTGAACTTCTCTGTACTACGTACACATTACCACTTTCCTTTGCCTATTGACAGCATTTCTTTAGGAGAAGAAATTTTTCCTACCTGACTGAGGCGATAGTAATTACTTTTTTTGTGAGAGTGCCAACCCCTATTTTGTTTCTGTCTCGGATGGAATCTACAATTATACTTTTATGGTTAGATGATCTTCATTTGCTGATATGTTGTGATTCGAATTTGTTTTCTTTCATCATTTTTACTTTCCGATATTAGTTATTGGCGTCCAGATACTGTAGGAAGTTGGAAAACTTACTGGGATCGTATGCACGTTGTTCGCCACNAATTTTTACGTTCCGATATTAGTTATTGGCGTCCAGATACTGTAGGAAGTTGGAAAACTTACTGGGATCGTATGCACGTTGTTCGCCACCTCATGACACTTCACACACTAGGTTATACCACCGCATGACACTTCACACACTAGGTTATACCACCGCATGACACTTCACACACTAGGTTATACCACTGCAGATCCATTCCTCGATGACCATGTGCATGTCATAATCTGTGAGAAGCTTCAGTTCGACACCCTTTATTTTCAGCATTATGTCTAATGCCAATCTCGGTACGCTGATATAGTATGCAGTGTCCGGACCATGTGCCGAAATACACAAATCCCTGAAATTTGCGAAAACATCTGTCAGTGTAAGGACATCCGTCTTCAGGAGCAGGTCGGAACACTTTCCTGTGGTTGCGCAGCCAAACTCTTGTCAGGTGGTTTGGGCGTGGGCGTATTCTTCGCCGCTGATACTTGTGTCCATCACCATGTTGTATACTTCCTCTGTTGAAGGCAGCTGCTGCTCGTCCAAACTGGCAGATGAATCGTCGTTATTTTACTGGAATACGCCTTTACGTGTGACAAGATACAGTTGCCTGTCACTGAAGAACTTGGCTGTGTTGTTAAATTTATTTGGAGGCAGGTACTTGGCCAAGGATGCCAGACTGCGGGTTATCAACCGGAACGTATCCACGAACCAGAGAGAAAAATGATCGCCCAGCTGCTTCGAAAATGTGATCATTTTCTCGATCATATGTGTAATGATGAAGATATGTTTCGTGTCGTAGCCCAGCTGTCGGATGATGAAATTCTCGTCGTAGCTTAGGTTGTGGGAAAACACTACGAGTGTTTCCGGGCGCTGGGGTAGCAGATTGCAGCTGGTGCATGCAGGCCCGATGTAGTGACTGGTGAAGTTGTTGTGGTCCCTCATCTTATGGTGCAGGGTCACTGCAGCATCTCATCGCCCTTGTGTGTCTTACGATTTCAGCTGTTGTGTGCGGTGCCATCGGCTTCGACGTGGCGTAAATACCTTTGACTGCATTTCCGATACCTGCAATCGCTTCCATGAAGTACTTTTCTGTGTCCAACCCCCTATACAGTACTGGTTCTTATGACAGTGACGAGATGAGCGATATAGTAATGATGCCATTGTCCACATGTACGTATGTACAATAGCTGTATGCCTCGTGCGTCTGGTAGGCATGCGTATATGAGTGGCTCGGATCTAGTTCGCATGTCTAAATGGACTTGAGTATTGCGGCAAAGTCAGCATACACAATGATGGGTAATTTACTCATGTGGTGGTAATTCTTGAATTTATGTACTGGTGGTCCACTATATTTGCCTGGCTGCGGCATCTCTATTATCGCTGGGGCATTTTCTTTGCCGTATTTATTGTTTTTCCATACATTGCTGGCCTGTCAGCCCTGATATCCTCGACTAGTCAAAATAGGTCAAGCACCGCTAGCATGTGTGGATTTTGACACTGTGAGCTGCCAGCTACGATCTTATCACACGATCAAAATTCCTAATGTAGTTGTAACGGGCGATCCCATCTGCGGTCGTCAGCACGATGGGCATGATCTTCTCGTCTGAGCTGAGCGAGTACACCTTCACTGATGTGGTAGGGTTATTTGTCTCAAAAATTTGGTTTCGGCGCAGTGGTGTTCTTGATCTCTGCAGGCAGCACGAGGGAAGACGAGGGCTGTAGTGGTTCCAGCTTTGATAACTNGAGCTGCCAGCTACGATCTTATCACACGATCAAAATTCCTAATGTAGTTGTAACGGGCGATCCCATCTGCGGTCGACAGCACGATGGGCATGATCTTCTCGTCTGAGCTGAGCGAGTACACCTTCACTGATGTGGTAGGGTTATTTGTCTCAAAAATTTGGTTTTGGCGCAGTGGTGTTCTTGATCTCTGCAGGCAGCACGAGGGAAGACGAGGGCTGTAGTGGTTCCAGCTTTGATAACTNGGCGCAGTGGTGTTCTTGATCTCTGCAGGCAGCACGAGGGAAGACGAGGGCTGTAGTGGTTCCAGCTTTGATAACTCGGAGCTGTCGGCGATTAACTTTAGACAGTGTTTACCCCAAACCATGCTCTTTGTATGATTCTTTCTCTTCAGAAAATTATTAATATATACGACTTTACGACCTTTTCGATTTCATCCGTGTTATATACTGGTACATTTGCAGTTTTGAATACTCTTTTTTCCGTACCTTCGTCGAAAGAATTCGGTTTCGTATAGTCACACTCCAGCCAAATGTTGAAAAAAATTTGACCTTGAGCTCGTACTTCTTTGGTGAGCTGCTCAACGATATTTTTCTTCGTCCGAGTCAACAATTTACAAACTACCTTTGATGAACCGTCTCCGTTTTGAGCGATATACGTCTTTAAATAGCTGCAGAAAGCGGTTTCGCCTCCCCCCCCCCCCNTGAAATCTTGGTGTCATGGGAAGTACACTCATGTGCTGTGGCGAAGGAGACTGTACTCGACGGATTTTGGCACGCGAAGGTCCTATAGCTATGCAGGTTTCCACATATCTCTGCAAGCTATCACGTCTAGCAAACGACACTCGGCAATCCGCGCGCTTGTGTTCCACTTGATTTGCATTCTTCGCGCGGCCATACTCTTCGTGTCTTCGAGCATCAAGGTTGCACACGAAGGTTCTACTGCAGAGGCGACATTGGTGACGATGCAATGGTCCAGCATATTGCAGCGATGCGCGTAGTTAAAGATGCTGTCGATAGTACTGCGACGCGAATGGCATCGACGACGAAGCAGGCAGCTCACATGGAGGCAGCGATGGCACTTTCGAAGACGAAGTCGGGATGCTGGTTGCAGGTACACCAATAAATGCAAGCTTCATCTTGATATCAGCAGGACAAAAGTACAGAAAGAATAGTTCCGACTATTTAAAGCTCTAAGGGTTCTGCACCATATTTTATGGAATACATACATAATTACGACCACGTCCGATAATATGCTGCAAAACTTGATAGAAGGCTCGAAGGTAAAAAATACCTCACCGCACTGAATACTAAGAAAGTCAGGAGAGAGAAGACGATCGATCACATGTCTCATCAGAGGAATAAATGAGGCGATGTGTGTGGCCTGTTGCCTGGTGTTACAGAATGGGACAGGTTGGATGGAGTACCTGGTACACATGTCCTTACCTCCTGCCTATTATATAACTACCCTTATTAGGCTTCCCTCGTGTTATGTGTGCTCCTTCGACTACGCGGTGTTCCTTGGACAGTCACTCATCCCAGTACCGACCACGCCCAACACTGTTGAATCACGGCGATCAGAAAACCGTCAGGTTACCAGAGCGGAATGGTCGTGCGATTATTCCTTACCTACCATATTGATAAGTATTAAGTGTGTGTCCAAGGAAGGGACTGGAACTAATTGCATCTCAGGGCTAGACCCCATACACCTTAAAGTAAGGGAAGTCATGCAAAGGAGATGTGCATCGCAGCAGAGAGGGATTGGGTAGTCATGGCCACTGTTTAGGACCATCACTGCCTCCATTAGTGTACCTATAGCTTAGGCTATATTTAAGAAGGCTGAGGTAAAAACAGGAATTGGCACTGTAAAAACCCCTCACGACAAGAAAGAAGCTCAAACTTGTACGTGCATTACTGAAATGCTACAGAAAAGGAAGAGTGTGGATAACCATGCTATTTAATGTGAATTAGGAAGTGCTAGAAAAGAGGGGGCGGGGAAGTTAAACTGGTGACAATATTCCTGCGCTCGCGAACCAACACAACAATATTGACAGAAGCAAATTGCATGCAGGGCCTTCCTGCTTCTCGTCGAGTGCGTCGGAAAACTGCGCAGCTAAGTCATGACTCCTACTCCATCCATCTTCTCTCTTCCCCGCTGACAGCAGGATCTTCATACAATGGGGGGTGAAGAAGGGGAGTGTCCACCAAGGAGCCACTCCTCCCCGTCCTCCAAAACAATCCTGTCGGTCTGTGGTGAGCACTATGAAGAGCTCGGCGGGACATCCAGGACCTACCAGCTGTGGTGGCTAGCCGCTGACCCAGGACGAAGGCTGATGTCGGTGAGGCTTCCAAGGTCTGATGCACTGCATTCCATTCCTCACGCATCCGCAGTCGGCAGCCCGTAGAACCCAGCTGTGAGGTTCTCTGCACTTCGTATTGTTCAGCACCGCGAGATCCCCCTCTCCACCTAGATTGTTAGGCTGATTCTCGCTCGATGTGCTTTGCCACCTCGTACTGAGCTACCCAGGTTCCCGACGTCCACGACGATGGCTGGCCAGTTGGTCCACAGGATGGTATTGGAATATTCCCAGCCACCCCAGAGCCTGGGGATCCCTTATCCGCCACCTGGGGAGTTGCTTAATAGTCCCGCCGCACTCGCAGAAGCTCCTCGCCTTCGCTGGTCCCAAGGGGCGGGCAGATCCCGGCGAGAGAGCAGCCACGAGCACGATGTTCATCCCACAGCAGCTCGGCTCGTGGTATGGCAGTGCGCGAATATCTCCACTTTATATACCCGCAGAGCCCAATTGTCACGTGGCAAACAGCCAATCACGTCTGAGCAACATTAAATATTTTACCCAACAGCGTACTCTGGTAGACAATGCTGAAAACACAAGTTATCGGCGCACTCCAGCACGAAATGATGGAAACTATAGCCAGTTTACCATAAATTGAGGAATGAAGTTGAAGAATAACATTGAAGAATAAAATTGAGCAATTAATAAAGCTTGGCGTTCTGCATTATTTATTACGTGAGATTTAATAAGAATTAAAAAAACATGCACAAAAACGAAAGATTTGCGATTTGACATTCCCTATGGCTATAAAACCAACTTGGCTACCAGCACCTAGGAACAAACATGAAGGGTTAGTGTTCGTAACTACTGAGAACTATTGGGTATGTCCGACAAACCCGAGTCGAAGGCCTCTAAGCACATCCGAGTCGAGCCGAATATTGCCGAGTAACCTCCCGAAACGAGGCGAAGACTGCCGAGTTCGTCCGAGTCGAGCCGAATACTGCTGAGTAACCTCCCGAAACGAGGTGAAGACTGCTGAGTTCGTCCGAGTCAAGCCGAATACTGCCGAGTAACCTCCCGAAACGAGGCGAAGACTGCCGAGTTTGTCCGAGTCAAGCCAAAGACCGCCAGCCACAGTCACACAGATCCCATTTAAAATACATCAGGCCAAGACTCTCTTTACCATACTACTGTGATTGAAAACTATTCTATTCCATAGCAAAAACCTTTAGTAATGACTTGTGAGTGCAGTTCTGATACCGATACTTAGCAAGTGCAAATTATCGATGAGAGACCTCGAAGTTATCTGTATGACGACCGAATATAAACAGATATTCCCACAGCCTTGCTTAGTATATATGTTATGCATTCAGTCGTAAATACCCGCCTATCCCATTACTCATACGCATCTTTCACTCTTACTTTAATACTGAGATAAATAAGCCTATGTGAATTAGTTTTCTGTGATTGGTTGGTGTTTGCAATGTTCATGAACCCATACGAAAGTAGATCGCATTTTAGTGAACTTAATATGCAAACTATACTACATAATTTAAACGTATCAATTCTTATCTTGCACGACAAAATATTTTTTAAAAATTAGAATGTATGTTTCCATGATAATCATTTCTCATGTTTTCTTTCAACGACATTCAATAGCAGTGATGCGCACGCGCTGTCCCGTGGTCGTCGTGCTGTCGCGTCTCGTCGTCGTGCTGTCACGTTGCGTCATTGTGCTGTCGCGTCACGTCGTCGTGCTGTCGCGTCTCGTCGTCGTGCTGTCGCGTCGTCGTTGCTACTGCGTCAGTCGGCGGTAGTTGTCGGACTGGCATCGAGGACGCGAACCACACGGTGACGTGGAGCGACATGTTCCGTGTTTTAGAACGTTTACCGACGNTCGGACTGGCATCGAGGACGCGAACCACACGGTGACGTGGAGCGACATGTTCCGTGTGTTAGAACGTTTACCGACGTATCAACCGGCGAACACCTGTTTTGGTCGAGTTCGGTTTGAATCGATGTATCCACCAGTTCAACTGGCCTGAAATGTAGTATGGAAATGGTGGGTGTGCACGAGAGCATAGGTCGATGAATCTTCGATCTCAACCTCGCAAATAAATACAAGGTGTTTGTGAACTACTTGTAGAAATTCAAACCGCGGCATGTATTGGCTAATATAAACGAGGAGTCATAGTATCAAAATTTTTGGAAAGGTCATCTAGTATCTTTTAAATTAAGTTGAATTTATCAAAACAGCGTTGGGAGTCCGCAACTCCACGTACCTGCGTGCATAGCAAGTTGCATACCACGAAGGCGGAGAGCGCCTGCACATAGGCCACCATACTAGCGTAGTATGTGGGCGCCGCTAGTGGTAGCTTGTTACTACACCTGTGTCGAACTACAGGAACAACCGGAGATCAGCAGTTGAGTGGTAGAGGCTGCCAGAAGTGATCGCACTTTATTTCCAACAACACACAAACAACCACATTGGCGATATTTAATAAAATGTATGAAACAGCGTGTTCATAATGCAGCGTACAGTTCTAAATTAAAAAAACCAATTTAGAAAATTGTATTAATTATTTCTTTTAAAGGATTCAGTGAAAGTAAGTATACAGTAATATTTAAAATAAACACACCGGGTAAAATTTTTATGCCTTAGCCAACTAAAAATTAAACCATTGGTGCGTACGACAAAGATCTCAAGATAAATATTGTGTACATAGAGTTGTCTCTGGACAGTGTTGCAGAGAGCAAATAGTGACCGAGGAGATATGAATGTGTCTACTAGTAGACTCAGCAGCGACTAAGTAGGGTGGTCCTGCTGGCTGAGGAACGGCAACTGTCACAACTAAGTTGTCTTTAAACCTGAGCGTTGTGATATGTCGAAAACATATACACTACCTGGGATCCGGCAATATTCCTGATACACCCTCGTGTGAGTGCTACAGTGCAATAAGTTTATTTAAAATAAATCGAAATTTTCTGTAGGCGGGACGATGCGTAAGTGGATGCTGTGTTATTGTATGAGGTTATGCAGGTACGCGACTACTGACAGCAACTTCCGTCACAGTAAAAGCTTGAGGCACCAACCTGTTTATGAGGTCGAATAGGTGTTCGTAACGAATTACCGCATATATGTACGCTGGTATTTAATATGCACGCCACGGACAAGAAAAAGCTTTCTTTGTTGTTGTAACACACTTGCTCGGGCAGTTTTCGAGATAACAGCTCATTAGAGTGAAACTGTGAGTGAGAATTAGCAGGCATTCTCTCGCACCCATTCAACGTCCTCACCAAGAGTGTTGCAACAGAGAAGCGTTTTGTTGCTTTCGGCACGTTGAATATTTATAATGTACTAGCGAACCGTCCCGGCTTTGCCCGGGTACAATTGAGTTTTACAGTGATACACTAATAAATAAATTGGGAAAAGACAATTCATTGAAGTGAAAACATAATTATAAAATTATCCTATGTTGGCCTAGGATTTTAACTGATTACGGTAACCCAAAAGGAAGGAAATATTTTTTAATCAATAGCCAATAAGTAGGGTATTGTTTCNGATTTTAACTGATTACGGTAACCCAAAAGGAAGGAAATATTTTTTAATCAATAGCCAATAAGTAGGGTATTGTTTTTGGAGTGTATCTGTGCAACTATCGCGTAGTTACCACATTTCCGATTTCCAGCGTCGATGTATGAAAATCAGAACGTGAGTTTCATCAAGTTGTAGCTTTAAAGATAAGTGTACCTAGGTACTACTTTTTGCGCTTGGCTGAGGGATCTTAATCGACCAGCAAAGTTAAGCAACGTTCCCAGCGGCACACATTTGGATGGGCGACCGTTTAGCGGCATAACATCTGAGCGCTTCCGGGCTTTNTAAGCAACGTTCCCAGCGGCACACATTTGGATGGGCGACCGTTTAGCGGCATAACATCTGAGCGCTTCCGGGCTTTGGAGGGCACGTTAAATATTCGATCCCGGTTGTTATCGATTTATAGCAGTCTTTCAGCCATTTCAGAGGTCCTTGGGCAGCCTGATAAACTCTGACACTAGAGGAAAAAAATATTTCGATCACGTTCCCAGCCGTTTCAGAATTACGTTTTGTTGTTATTCCACAGGAACCGTACAATTTTCCGGGATAAAAAGTNGTTCCCAGCCGTTTCAGAATTACGTTTTGTTGTTATTCCACAGGAACCGTACAATTTTCCGGGATAAAAAGTATCATATGTCCTATTTAAGGACCTAAAGTACCTACATACCTAATTTCATCAAAATCCATTCAACCGNGATAAAAAGTATCATATGTCCTATTTAAGGACCTAAAGTACCTACATACCTAATTTCATCAAAATCCATTCAACCATTATGGAGCTGAGTGGTAACAAACATACACATACACACACACACAGACTTTCGTGTTAGTAATATTATTAGTAGGATATAATGTACACAAGAGCAAACATAAATATATATAATATCACTCATTATCCCACCCAAAATGAAACCATAGTATTTGTAGGCCGAAAGAAACACGATATCCAAGTAAGTTACGTCCAGAAATATTGTTGTCACGTAGCACAAAATAGCTCCACACCCTTGGGCANTACGTCCAGAAATATTGTTGTCACGTAGCACAAAATAGCTCCACACCCTTGGGCATCGTGCACGACCTGACTATGGCTGTAGCGCCTTGTTTTATGCTACTTGTCGTACTCGTACATCCTGACAGTTGCATACTCCCAGTGCAGGCTGCGTGGTCTGCCAGTACTATAGCCTGTCCACGGTAAAGTGTGCACTTTTTAAGGCCCTGCTAAATTACTCCTATCAGCAAATTTCTATCTTTCTGCCACTTTTTAATATAAACATTGCTATGTTTCAAATAAACACAGTGTATACATTTCATCGCTCTCAAAAGTCATCGTGTCAGGCTGCAATAAAATATTTTTATTAGTCGTTAATGGCTGATGGGTGGGACTTATAAAGTGCTCACTTGACAGTTAATAGCCTAGAGGCATTTTTTAGCTAAACACGCGTGGATCTTCTAGATGTGGTTACCTGGGATTTTATATTTCTTTCTGCATATAGTAGCCGTGCTTTAATAGTTTACTACAGATAATTAAAAAAAAGCAGATTGCATATAATTTTCGTATTAGCTTTGAAAATCGGTCTAATGCTGAAGTTGATAACGAAGATGTAGAAAGT